>JALRMI010000478.1:0-18640 GCA_026120165.1 Leptosphaerulina australis
TTCAATCTTTATTCACTCTGTGCCATTGCGTAACCGTAGACTAGCGCTCCGCGACATCTACGGGCAGCCGATTAACAGCGTCCTAAATACCTTCCCATTCCACGGGCGGGTATACCGACACTGGGCTCTAGGTATTTTTAGGCCTTTGTCGTGAGCCTAGATGTGTACTTGTAAGGACGGCTTTCAGCAAAACAGCTAGCGATATAGATACTCGAAAACTCTCGCACTGCTGCAGAACTTGCAAGTATACCGAAGGCACCCAGACTCCGTTCTGATTCTGTAAGCGCTGTCTTCTGGGGTTCCTTTGATCACAGTATTGTGAATGTCTCGTTGATGGATTGGTAGCTTAGTGAATTGCGATTTGAGCTCAAAAAAGCCAGCTTGTCTCTCGGCCCACAATCGAGGTTCCGTCAGTGACCCCACTTCCTGCGCCACTGGAAAGCTCCTTCTAGGTCACTGTAGTGTTTTCTGCTGGTTTAGACTGGAATGCTATGTCGCAGAGAGTGCATTCTATTGAGGTATATTTTTACATTTTTAACTATATAGATTAAACATTTTGTGTTACTTTCATCAAACAATACGGTTGTATGGTGTAGAGGTTATCACTTCAGATTTTGACTTGACTTCAAAAATTCTGGAAACCCCGGTTCGAGTCCGGGTACGACCTACTTTTTGTTTTCTTGCGTCTTCCGACCGAGCACATCATGGACTAACGATGAAGAGTTCTGGATCTCATTTTGCTTTCGTCGTGCGATGACAGTAGCGGGCATAATATGCAGCGCTCAGAAATGGCTAACTATTTCCCTGCTGAGATATACAAAGCTATTTTTAGCTGGCACAAGTAGTACTAAAAATGATGATGTGATATGTGTTTACTCTCTCGAGTAGGTCGTTAAACTTCCGCACATATAGAAAAGCCCATTCCTTCTCTACGCAATACGCATGCCGTGCAGCCGTATGAGCAGCTGCTATTCGGAAATCAGGCTTCTTATGTATGTAATGTCTCCATCTTTCAACCTGCCCTTCACAGGACGGCAAATGCGCTTGCGTACGACACACTGCTATCATGTACATCTTCTACTAAACTGCTCCTTTCATATCTCACAAACTTGAATTTACCCTTTCCCTCGCCTAATCCCTCAGCCTTCTCAACAGCGGCCAAAAACATCCCAATAGGATGTCTCCCGCACACAGTGTTTCCCGTCTCTCTCAATTGCTGCAAGAATTCCTTATGTGATCCACTCTCAACTGCATCCATGCTCTTCTTATCTACTGCCGAGATACTCTCGTGAATGGGGTAGTCACTTGCGACGCGTGAGTTTGATTTGAGATTCATCCCAGACGAACTGCCAGGTGGCTGGTAGTACGTGTACCGGAAGCGCGACCCCCAGTGGCAAAAGTCGGAAGATATGACGAAGACATTGCTGGGATCAGAAAGGTAGGGTGCGAGAAGCGAGCCGTATTGCGCTTCGGCGCGAGCGTCTGTATTGCCGACCATGATTGGAACAAGTGGCACGGAGGTTGGATCTGATTGGAAACTAGTGTTCTTGCTACCTAAAATGTCAGTATAGGGCAAGGTTTGTGATGTGGAAAATCGTACGTTGACAGCATTTTGTATATATATGGGAGGTGCATCTCCGAGCTGTGCTCTTCTTCATCCACACTTCGCTCCATGATTTCAAGGTCCCATTCCTTTTGTATTTGCTTAACAAGCGGCTCATCTATGGTGAGATCACCGATTGGTGTGGCATATTTACTGCACCCAGTTGTTGCAGCACCAGAGAGATAGTAGTGATGGGAAGGGAAGAGGAGGAATACACGTTTGCTGGTAGGATCAGCAAGAATCTTCGTCTACAGTCGAGTTGCACGTACGCACTTGTCCAGTCAGCTATCTTGTAGGCCCATGCAGCGGCAGGCCCGGAGTAAGAGTATCCAGCATGCCTGCACATCCATGAGCCTCATGACATATTTGTAACTTGCTGAAGATCCTACGGTCCAATAATGGCTCGAGCATTCGGTGTTGGCACGGAAACATCGCCTTCATTCGAGGAGACTGTACCAACAGGTGTGATAGAGCCTGGTACGTCTGCTAACCAACTCTCAAGTTGCTGTGAAAGGAGGGGTCCTTTATCTGTGTACCATGAACCGGCATGTGTAGCTCTGCGAGTAACCATCTTGGCGAAATGTAAATGTGAAGACACCGTGAAGGATCTGCTCAGGTTGTAGCAAGCTGGTGATATTGGCTGGAAGGGTGATGTTGTACATGAGTGGGGTAAGAGTAGCTGTTGTGGGGTAGAAGCTTGGGTAAGTCATGCATTCGTCATCGTCGTTCATGCTCACTTCATTCGCTCTACCACGTTTCGTCTAAGAGGAGAAGCTCGTTAATAACTGATATGTAGAAGAATCTTGTACATTATTATTACACATCCCCTGAATATGTGTTGAACACAAGTTCACTGAGTATATCATCATTGTTATACTTGAGATTCGCGCTATTATGCATTTGAGGACTCCATGGGGAGATTCCAGATAGGATGGGGTTTCAAAATGAGGCCAAGTACTGTCAGCGAATGCGCATTCCATAATGTGAGAACTGTAAAGTCAGTAGTGATGATAGCTAAACATGTGGGTGCTACTATTACCCCACAACACGAACGCGTCGCCCTGTGGTAGTCCGTCGCGTGCCAGGCCAACCAGCCATCGAACATCGCTGTCATCATTCATCTTAACTTACCACACCACGCTAATACTTCACAAGAGGACCATGATTCACGACACATGATCGTTCTGGAATAGCTTTTTTACACCAGATTGTGACAATGGGAACCAAACGCAAGCATGACGATGATGCTTCTTCAACATCAATTTCCAGCTTTGGCACCATTTCGACACCGGATACACAGTCACCCATACCATGCTCTCAGTTTGATGGCGCAATGGACATGGACGATGCCTCATTACCGCAGAATAGCGGCTGGGATTTTGCGCGCGCTCACCGAGTAAAGTCTGGCGATTGGGGCAATCGAACGCGCAAGCGAGTGCGCGACAATCGGCCTGATGAACGCTCTATTCATGGTACTTACCTCTGTTCCTCTTTTCCCTCCTCATTTTCAAGTCCATGGCTGCTTCAATTGGAGGTTTATACTTATGCTCGACCAGAAAACACAGTCCATAAGCTCTTCCTCGCGCAGCGCCAACATCCCCACGCCTCGCCCATCCCCTCCTCCCTCCCTACCCATGAATCCCCCATAATGGTATCCAAACCGCAGAAATCTACACTCCACTCATTCTGGAACATCTCAGCGCCGCCCGCTCAAGCACCTATTTTCTCATATCAGACCGCACCACAACAAGGCGAGCAAGGGCCGAGGTGCGAGGACTGTGATGCACATTTAGGCGCTGGAAACGACGGCTTGGACGTCGATATGGATATGGATAGCGCTGCTGAGAATGGTCCATTAGCTTGCTACAATTGTGGGAGGAAAGTTTGTGAGACATGTGCTGTCGTGTCGAGCGTTAGACATTGCTTGCAATGCGCGACGCGCGGATATTAGGATTAGTGAGAGTAGTGCAGTTTTTGCAATACGAGGGACAGTTTGTGTTGCTGTGAGAATTATTGGAGCGTAAGATATCCTGGTATTGTTAGCGAGGCGTTCTGGGACTGCGGATTAAGAGTAGGCATCAAATACGATATGCATTCACGCAAAAATAACTGATCAGCATTGGTGCGTCTATCAAAAATCCTTCATACTGCAGATTGCTGGAAAGATATGCGCTTCTACACCCCTTGAGAAACATTCAGAGCACCTCCGTAGCACCATCCTCAATCAACAAGTTGTAGGGAGGCGACGAGTCAACTAGAGTAGGTAATACTAGTGAATGCATCTTAGGGTTTTTGCCAGAGGCCTATATGCCTTCTTGTCCAGGATAAGTGTCAAATTTCGTCTCGCCCGACGTCTGTTTGCAACATGATAAACATATTGAGTCTTGCATCGGACACTTTCAATTTGTAATGCAATTGGTGACTACGCGATAAAAGAAACCTCAAAGTGCAAACAAAAACACCCAGAAACGGTCTTGTTTCTACATGAACCTCTTAATGGCGTCATTCAACAAGCCTGTCGGCCCGTCACGCCTCTGGTGCAGCATGGCATTGAGTTCATCACGATGCCTGGTCGGGTTCTCATTGTTGCCCTCCCTGCTAGGCCGCTGCATCAGCTTTTCCATGCACTCGGACAGTTTCTTCTCCTCCATCTCATCCCTTAGGATCTTGACCTGCTTTTGGATCTCGATCCACAACTCCAGATGCTTGACATCGGGATCTTCATTAACGCCAGCGAGTGGACTGTAGCGGAGCTGAGCATAGATGGTTTGCATAGGATCCTGAGGGCCTGCCCAACGAAGTGACCTCGATTCTACATCAATCCTGTCCTCATTACCTCGCCCAGCGATTGCGAGCAGAGATGCGATGAAAGCTTCTTGCATGTACGCAAACGAGAACTTGTCTGTAATCTCTGCAATTTTATCGCAAAGCTTGTCAGGGAAGTCGAGATCTTTGTTGTCTGCAAGCTTCTTTTGCCAGAATTTACAGTACTGCACTCGCTGAGCATAGTCAGGATTCGGGAAGTAGTATTTGCGGTCGAAACGACTAGGGCGCTTGGAGATGCCGGGGTCGAGTCTGTCAAGATGGTTCGTTGAACCAACCATGAGAATGCCGTCGTTGGACTTTAGGCCATCGACTTCATTGAGAAAGTAAGATCGTATGCTGTCGCTGACGATGGAATCGAGGTCTTCAAACACGAGGTAGCAGGGTGCTTCTTGGCGTGCTTTACCGAAAATTTGGGCGAGCGAGTACTCTGGGCCAGCAAAGGAGGAGAGTGTGCGTACATATAGTGTTGGTACAGACATTCTTGAGTCTCCTTCTACGCCGCGCTGGTAGAGACTGTGCATCATAGCTTTGATACTAATAGTCTTGCCGTTACCAGGCGGACCATAGTAGATGATGCCACGCTTCCATGGTACCTTTAGTTTTTCGTAAGTCTCTCGATTGTCAAAGAAGCCCTCCACGTCAGCGATGAGGGCTTTTTTCATATCCTCGTCGAGAATAACATCCTCCCAGTTGGATTTCTGTACAGAGTCGTACAGCTGAGCGCTCTTCTGCCAGTAACCTTGATCAAACACCCAAACCTCGTTGTGCAGTGTCATACCCCATTCTGTAGCATCTTTTATCAACTCGTCGACTTTATGAGCATTGCTTGTGAGGATGTAGTGATTCTTGACGATCGGGTAGTAGCCAGCCCCATCCCTACCTTCAGCAATGTACAGTATGGCTTCCTGGTCCTTCCACTTATACATGAACTTGCCAAAGGTAAGATTCTCAGCCATGAAGCCGCTGCTGCTATCAAGCCTCCTTCCTGCAGGTATGTACTGACGCCATTTCAAGCTCACGCTGTACACAGGGTCTTTGACGCTATCTTCGAGCGGAGTGGCAGTTGCGAACCCAGCAGACGCATAGGCGAGAAGGCTAAGGCGGCCAGCTGGCGAGATGATAAGCTCAAGCTGGGGATACTGGGTACGCAAAGCTTCAACAAGTACAACATCGGTGTCGATGCGTTTTGCAGACGCGTGTTGGAAGTACTGGCGGCTCGTGAGGTCCGACTCGGCGGCGAAGGTATGGCCTGTCATACTGGCTAGCACTGAGAGCTACAAGAAGTGGGCCAACGCGCTTTGGGCAGTCTAAGTGAAAAGGGGATCTGTATCAATTGTGAGTTCAAATGGCAGTGTTCAATGTGTGGCAGTGACAACTACTTGTTGCCTGGGAGGGTGGCCTGAAGTTGGCGATCCTAGAGCTCTGCGAAGCTGTAACGACTGTGAGGCGCAGCTATCGCCGAGGAAGTTACCCCGCATCCTGATTGGGTGAACGCTTTACACGTGTACCTTCACACTAACTGATGAACACTAGAAAGTTGTGGTTGATGTTTTGAAGCAAACAAAGGTCTAAGAGCTGCAGACTCGTTTGGAGTAGCCGGTTTGGAGTCAAAGCTGACTGTTGACAGATCGAGCGCCACAATTGGGATTACGAAAACTGTCTGGTAACGATTTGTCTTCGAGACCACGGCCGAGTTGCATACCGTACCTCGGGAGGACATACGGAACATTTGAGAACTGTTCCACCTTCTCGAAACTTTCCGTGGCGGTCTTTCAATGGTGCATTTCCTCGTCCTCCGATATCACCTGATCGGCGAGGTGGAGGGTGGAGTAAATTGCAGACAAACTGTCATCTGTCCGGAACCAAGCGGAGTGCATCCATCCGTGAGCCTCGTGGTCCATTGCGTCTGGTCCCAGACTTGATCTCCAGAGCCGTGGAAACGGTCTTGCGCAGGGTCGATGTGGAGTCCCCGCCTTCTCTGTACCCACAACTAGTAGGCTCGAGAATCGGATTTATGGAACTTGAGTCGAAGCATAGCCGACTTTGGGATGAGAGGCGTAGCACCATTACAAACACGCTAATTCTAGGAGGCTGTAAGCTGCAGTGGGGTGCTGAGTTGAGCGAGGCGTCCAAGCAATGCCACTGTAATATCAACACGACATGGCAGTCTTGGAACAAGAGACACGGTTGTCAAACTGATGCATCAATACCATGCAGACTGACTGGGACACACACTAGAGAGCAATGATGCTCACAGATGCTCAGTTAAGGGGGCTCCGAATCCACGTCCACAGGCCTGTGTTGGCCGACTATGGAAACACAACACAACGTGATGAAAGCCAATTGATCAGTTGATAGGATCTTTTCAGACTAACAGCAAAACAGCAAACCAAAGACTAGCCAACAACTAACCAACAGCCAACCAACAGGGGCCCTTTTGCAAGTATCTTCGACTTGACACGGCCGCGCACGAGGCTGACAGAACACGGCGACGGTACGGCAGAATTGAAGCGCCCTGACAGCTACTCCCGCTGGCCCGAACAGGGAACAATGGTGCAACAGCCAACACGCTGCTCGACCGCATGAGTAGTGAGATTTTGAGACCCTCTCCAGGTGGGCCATGTGGAGCCCCAGTATACCCACAGAAACGGAATATCTTATTCCCACTTCGTTCCAGTAGTCTTGAGATTTGACGCTAAACGCAGCACAAACTTCGAGATTTGCAATCAAATTCGCATTCGTTGTATTGACTCTGCCATGGCGTAAATTCTGCATAGATCGAACAGTTGATGTCATGTCATACTTTTGGTCCGGCGCCCGTGGCTGATGCCGAGAGTCTTGCACAAAGCTTAGTCGCCCATACCCTGTCTTGTGCACAGAACAACCATGCATGCCGTCATCACACTTCTTCAAACATTCCCGGCATTTCCGGCAGACAGCTTACACATATCAACTCATCAGGCCGCGCGCTGTGCTTCGAGAATATCTACCGAAAATAGATCTACAAGGGCATGATCGTAGCTTCCAGCATATCGGTGGGGTCGCAGCTTGAAGGCAAATTTTCGCGATGCTCATCTTGATATGGTCAAGGTCCACCTCGCACTCTGCCACGCCGAACTATTTCGCAAGGATTCTACACTAGCCCTGGCAGGGCAATGTTGCGATGGTAATATGATTTTGTACGACTGCACTTGCAGCCGTTATTGCAAGAGGCGCAGGTGCGTGGGAAATTGCTGACAGTGCTGTTCCCGCGCAGGCGTGCGATGCTCCGTGGAATCCATTGATGTTCGAGGGTCAAGCTTTCGCTACGCTAGTCGCGATGATGTAAGTTTGGCATCCTCGAATATAGACAAAGACCGCTTCGAAAGGTGGAAGTAGTAGTTCATCCTTCACGTCATCACTGTTTGTTGCTCACCTGATATCGGGATTCAGAATTTGAAAATGATCGGCTGTTGGTATTCCATTTGGATTCCTACATTTTGGCGCTCACCCGACCTCGGCAAGCTCCTCTGTATGTGCGACGATCCGCTACTCTGTGGCTGCCCGTGGTTCGTCGGCTCAATTGATGGCTGTCAGTGGGCCCCTGCTGCTCTTTCATCCGGTCTGGAGTCAAGTGTATGGGGAAAAGATTGAGTGGGCAGCTATGGCACCTGATTCGACTAATGGCCTCCCCTTAGTATCGGCCTAAAGCTAAGACGGGCGAGACGGCCCATGGCGTATGTTGTTTTACCAAAGCTCCTTGCATGGTCTGTCTGCAAATATATGAGTCTCCTTTCCCCAGATTTGTCGTATTCCCCAGGCTTCTTCGACTCTTCGACTCGACCTTTCTCAGCAGGCACAGTCCAGACTAGTCACAATGGCAACCGCACACGAGCACAACGACGTTGTTGTAAGTTACACCGTGGAGTGACCCGGTCTCTATCTCTGATCCCTTGATTTCATAACTGACTCTGTTCAGCGCGGCCCCAGCGTCGACAAGGAGACCAGTGGCATTGATTACGCTCAGAATGGAAGTCCTCCTAAGCAGAGGAGACCCTACGACTATGGCGGCAACCCTCTTGCTCATGTCGCTACCAACGATCCTGAGCTACGTCTTGCTGCCTTCGGTGGTGAATTCCAGCCTGGTCTCTACCGCCCACCGAACCGCAAGTTTGCCAACCCAGCTCCCCTCGGCCTTTCGGCCTTCGCCCTTACCACCTTTGTCCTGTCGTTGATCAACGTCAACACACGAAGCATTGGCTCACCCAGTCTCGTTGTTGCTCTTGCCTATGGTTACGGAGGTCTCGTCCAGCTTCTCGCTGGCATGTGGTATGTCTTTGTTTTTTTTTTGTTTTTTTTTTTTTTTCACTTTTCGTCTACCACCGTCTAACATATTGACAGGGAAATGGCCGTTGGCAATACATTTGGTGCCACTGCTCTTTCGTCCTATGGAGGTTTCTGGCTGTCATTTGCCATTATTCTAACCCCAGGTGGTTTTGCCATTGAGTCCGGTCTGGCTGCGATCAGCGAGGCGACCTTCTTGAACTCTTTCGGCCTGTACCTGATGGGATGGTTCATCTTCACCTTCCTCTTGCTGATCTGCACACTCCGCTCCACTGTTGCATTCTTTTCCCTGTTCTTCACCCTTGACATGGCTTTCCTCATGCTCGGTATTGGCTACCTCCATAATGATGGTGCTCACCCCCAGGAGCAGTGCATCATCGCTGGTGGTGCATTCGGTCTCATGGCTGCGTTCCTTGCCTGGTACAACGCCTTGGCCGGTATTGCGGACAGTTCAAACAGGTCAGTCTATATTAAAGTACACTGTGAGAAGATGCTGACTAACGGCCCCTAGCTTCTTCGTGATTCCTGTCGCTCATTTCCCCTGGTCTGACAAGGGCCGCGAGCGTCGTGACAAGGTCGATAACTCGGCCCACCGTGCCGCTTGAGCGAATCGTACTTTATGTCTTGTATCTCCGACGATTGATTCGGGAGATGAATTAAATATTCTGTCGATTATTACGACTGATGGATGCTGATCGTGCCTAATGCCCCACGAAAACGATCAGCTATAATGGTCATTGACATTTAATGTTCCTTACGAGCGATTCATGTATGCTATTTAAACTATCTACTACTACTTCAACATTTGTCCCACAATGCCGTACGACATGTTGTCACCTTTAATGCATAGGAGACGTGCACACTACATTGGAAGATCTCTTACAGCTATCTATGGCTCACATCTTGGCACTATGACTGGCAGCCGATGTGCGAACATACTCGACTTCAGCCAGACTTATACCCATGATTCCGAATATAAGCTGCGGTGACACAATTAATCGCACGAGGCAATAGAAGAACCACAAGATAAATAATATTGACACACACCGCTATAAGGTTAACCCTTGTTCAGCAAGCCCACCAGATCAAATATCATTCTTCACTACTGAGAAACTTAATTACAGCCCATGCATTTCCTTACAATCACAACCCCTTACCATCCCACGATTCCTTCCCTCACACATACATGCATATACGTACACACACACATACACACCATGAAGTGACGTCCCCACACTCATGAACATGCATACGTCACCGTTCAAATGCCAGACATCGAACCACCGATATTCAGCCCTCTGACGTTCCCCAAGACTCTAGTTGCGGGGTGCACACCCTGGACCGCCCCATTTCTTGGACCAAAAGCTTGACGTTGTTCCAGGGCCATGGCCCACGTCAAGCGTCAAGCGTGAAGCATGCATATTGCGCTAGGGTGTGCAGGGCTGGTCATGTTGGATTGGAACCACCATCGTAAATACGGCAAAGCAAACAATACGGTACCGAGGAACTGCAGGAACTAGGCACTACCACTGCCCGATTGACAATAGCAGCATACCCGGGGGGACTTCGCTGTCTCCCCGGTTAACTGCAGGGCAATATCTGAAAGCTGCATAATCCCCAAACACAGTATCCTGGGTCCAAGGCTTTGTAGGCTCGCGTTAAGATGTCTCATTACACGTGCGCACCAATCACTTACAGCAGAGCCTAGTGCTACCCGAGAGCCGGATGCTGTACCCGGATATAGTTGTAAATTTATGAAGTGGCAGAGGAACGATGAGAAAGAACTGTGATGGCACTGCACCCCAAGAGGCTTTAGACGACGATGTGGTATGTCTTCAGTGATTACGCTGCTTCTTCTATTTTCCATGTCTAGATCTCGCGGCATCGATATTTCGCATATACAAAAGCTTACAGATACTATACACTGCTATTGGGTGCCTGCACAGCACCGTTTTCCTTCCCACCTTCCAGCGGCTCGCCCCAAATTTGAATCACAAGTTGCTTCTTGTTGATCTTGCCCATCGCATTCCTTGGTATACTTTCCACGACCTTCATCTCTTGAGGAATCTTGTAGTTGGCGAGAATGTCTTTCAGCGCCTTCCTCATATCCAATGCCGACCAGGGTTTGCCATTGCGACCAGCTGTCTTGCCCTGCTCAGAGAGCACAACAACAGCAGCAACTTTCTGGCCCCAGGCCTCGGATGGGAGACCGACGACAGCGACTTCAGAGATATAAGGTAGGGAGAGCATTTCGCGCTCGATTTCTAGCGCAGAAACTTTCTCGCCACCAGTCTTGATGATGTCAGCAGACTTGCGGCCCTGAATGAAGTACAAAGGACCTCTGGCCCATTCTTGCTCGCCCTTTCCTGCACCTTCGACAGTCTTGCGGATCGCGACGTCACCAGTCTTGAACCATTTGCCCTGACCATCCGCATCTTCTACGAATTCTTTCGATGTGGCTTCCGGGTTCTTCCAGTACTCGCGGAAGATAGTAGGACCGCGAAGTTGAATCTCTCCATGTCGTTCCCTCCCCGTGACTGGATCGATTTCTTCGCCTTCCTTGATCACTTCTCCTGTCTCTGTGTCTACTAGCCGTGCTTGCACTGACGGCAGTGGCCAGCCAACCGAACCGTCGACGCGGCTGGCAAAGTCGAGACCACAAGACAGTGCCATCCCAACTTCGGTCATGCCATACCGCTCGAGAAGTACATTGCCTCCACTCAGTTCTGACCAGGCCGACTTTACGGGCGTAGGTAGGGCGGCCGAACCCGATATATTTAGTCGCAAGTTGGAGGGATGCAGGGCAGTTTTGGTCGCGGTTTGTAATTCGGGCGTCAAACTGGCGTGGGAGGAGAGAAGTCGTGTGTAGATGGTCGGTACGACTGTGAGGAAGGTAATTGGCTTCTTCGCAGGATCCGGGTTTGGTAAGAATGGTGCAGCGAGTCGCTCCCAGGCTGCCTGTGCATTGAATGGGAACTGGAACTCAATAACGCTGCCTGCAAAGAGCGGCGTGAGCAGTGCATTGACTGTGCCGTGGATGTGATGTAGTGGAAGCACGTGTAGTAGCACATCATCAGCAGTGTATTTCCATGCCTTCAACAACGACATGGACTGAGCTGTCAGCACGTCTTGCGGCAGCAAAACTCCTTTCGGCCGGCTTGTAGTGCCTGATGTGTACAGCATCATGCCACCCTTTGTGCTCGTTGGCTCTTCTAGGGTGACGTAGTCGTCTGTTTTGCCCATCATGATTTTCTCTCGCTTCCAATTGATGGGATTTGTTTCCATGTTCTCCTTCAAAATTTCGTCTGCTTTATCCTGAAACTTTTCTGAAGAAAGGAGCATCAACGATTCGCTCTGATCGATGATGTAGCGCAGCTCGTGAGCGGGGAAGGTAGGTGACAGTGGTACAGCAATGGCATGAGCAGCCAGGATAGATAGCAGGGTTACTTCTCGATGATCAATAGCTGTCTTTACTGTATTATACAAAAAAAGGGACAATGGGATGCGCACCTACATAGTCGTATCCATTCTCTACCAAGAACGAGATGCGCTCGCCCTCTGCGCTCTTCCCACCTGTATTCTGCTGCAACTTATCTTTCGCTGCCGCAACATCGTTCACCAGCTCGCCATAGGTGAAGCGTCGACCTGATAGTGAGTGGATGACGGCAGTACTCTGGGCATCGTGCTTCTTGATGGCCTCGAAGATAGGTAGACGGGGGAGTGTGGATGCCATTCTGATAGACACAGTTTGACGCGAATAATAGAGAGGAAACGATGTCTTGTGCCTGACAAGCGTACGAGGAAGGAAATTACGCGCCCACATGGCAACGGCAGCGCCCAGGATCAGCGCATTCGACTTCAGATGCAAGACCTCGGAGAGCGGCAGTTGTGTGGGGGTGGTGAGCTGGGGTTATTGCCGGATCGCTGAGGCTATCTTCAGATGGTTCTTATGTCCATCGATCTAATCCTTACGCTCAATTCATCTCTGAAAGGCTTTGAGTAATCATCCAGAGCTTATAAACGTTTCTTTCGGTTCTTCTGACGCCGTATGCCCCCTCAATCACTCTTCAGCTGCAACTCTAATGCTTCTACATCGGTGACGCACTTTTCCCAAGCTCCCCGGTCCGGGCTTGGCGGCACCATCGGCTCTTAAATCTGGCTCCCGAATCCTCCAACTCAACATCAAACCTGCATAACCAAAATCGCCGCTCTCATTGGCTCTGTAGTTGAGCCTCGATTGATTATCGAGGTATTTTTGGATGTTCCTTCGACGATCAGTCCAGACCGGAAGTCGGTTTATGTCAGCCATGGCCCAGTCCATGACCCCAATGGAAGATGCGTTACGGACTAAGGGAAGCCACGACCTCGGACTCGAATCGGCTACTTCAAATGTCCAAGGTCTTTTGTATATCAAGACTGACTGATGAGCAGATTGGAGATGCATTGAAGCCAACTACGCTGGAAATCTACAACGATTCCCAGAAACACGCACATCACAAAGCCATGCAAGGAGTTACAAGCAGAGAAGTACGTTGCTCGTCCATTCCTCCAGGCAGCGATCACGACTGACATTTCTTTTGTAGACACACTTCCGGTACATACACCAACGCTGGAGATGGACCTTGGCATGAGTCTGGCTACTAACATTCACCAGTCTGGTCATCACATCGTCAGACTTCAAGGGCAAGCCTCAACTGGCACGCCACCGCATGGTCAACTCCCTCATGAAGGAAGAGCTAGCACAAGAAGGCGGAATCCATGCGTTACAGTTGACGACCCGGACTCCAGAGGAAGAAGAGGCACGAAAACAGAAGGAGGCTGCCGTATAGACGGACGACTGAACGTTGACAGATACCCATGTTTCGTCCTAAATATCAACGCGCATTTTAGTATCTTGAAAATACTAGTAGCTTGGTAAAGCATCAGCTTGTGCTTTTCACAGAACGGAGGAAGAATTCACTCGCTTGATTTGACATATCAAGCCCGGATCATCCGGGCCGTCCAACCGACAACTTTTGCCAGCCGTTCTATCAAAGGCAGATTTGTCTGTAGACTAATTCAATATCTCAAGGGTACCATCTTAGCAGCATCACTGTGCCATGAGCATGCATAGATGCTTGTACATGTGCATGCTGATCAGTAAATAAATTGCGATGCTACCTCTGCATCCAGTATATCATCTTCACGTCCCGAACTCCCCGTAATCTAAGAAGACTCTATTGAAGCATATTCTCCAAGTGCAGTGACCATGTTGTGATGCCGAGCACATGGCGGCTCATCGGGACGTCATTCGGAAAGTGGGAATGAACCAAAAAGGTGGAACTTCCTCGAAAGTAGAGCTACCAGCACGTCTCTTGAACTCAACCGCACGACAAGAACAAACTGTACGACATATCGCCAGACACACGCCGATCATCCATCATGTCTGAAGTTAAAGTGTATGAAGTCACAAAAGTATGTTGCAAACTTCTGTTCAAACGTCTAGATGCGGAATGTGGAGGGGTAGCTCACTTGTACCCCGCTGAGGTCATTGCGGCCAGGTCATAGGTCCTCTGCCAATATTATTCACACTGCAATTGCTCAACGACCTTGAGATTTTTTTTCCTCAATGCTAACATGACCACAGCCGTATATCGAGCTGAACTGCTCTCTCGGTGAAGGCCCCTTCTGGGAAGAGGAAACCAACACAGTACGATTTCTCGATGTCGAGAAACAAGAGCTGCACCGTGTCGACATCAACAAAGGACCCTCAAGCCATAAGCTGTTCAAGAAGCTAGACATCTCGATAGGGTAAGTTTTTTTAATTGACACTCACACTGGAGACCGTCTACACAAACGGATGTTGAGCAGTGGGAGCTGACAGACCCAGTTGTACAGCAGACATCGAAGGCAACGACAAGGAGTTCATTTTCGGCGGGAAGTACGGCTACGGCATCGCAAACAAAGAGACTGGCGACTATCGGTGGGTCAAGAAGGTCTGGACAGAAGACGAGATCAAAGCAAATAAGCATGAAAAGTTCCGCGGCAATGACGGAGCAGTTGACTCGCAAGGCCGCTTCTGGGCGGGCTTTATGTTCGACCCGCTGGTCGAGGATATGAGGTCTGACGGTATGTACAAGTCATTCTACTGTTCATACATCAGGTTCGCATGCTAAGCACTAACGTGTATAGGCGCTGTCTTTCGCCTCAACACTGACATGTCTCTCGACCGTCCGCTGAGCGACATCTGTATCCCCAACGGCACAACATGGAACAAGTCTGACGACACTATGTTCTTTGCCGATAGCCCTGACAAAATCATCTACCAATTCGACTTTGATCCCAAGACCGGCTCCGTCACGAATAAGCGCCCGTTCTTCACTATGCCCAAAGACAACCGCTACGGCGAGAACGCTGTACCTGATGGTCACTGCATCGACGAAGAGGGATACATGTGGACAGCTCTGCACGATGGCGGCCGTGTGCTGAGGATATCGCCCAAGGGCGAGGTCGTTGCAGAGATCAAGCTACCCACAAGTCAGGTCACCTGCCCCTGCTTCGTAGGCACGCAGCTGTTCATCACCAGCGCAGGGGGTGGTGGGCCGAGCGGAGACAATGGTAAGCCGGTGGATAAGTTTGCAGGGAGCTGCTTTTTAGTCGACGTTGGTGTTAGGGGTTTGAAGAGATTCAAGTTTAAGGGTGGCGAGAAGGTTGAGGGTGGAAAGGTCAACGGACAAGTGGTTGGAGAATAAGTTCCAGCTTTCAAGACGAAGCGTAGCAGTTTAGAAGGCGTGGGGTTACTGCAAAAACATTGGGCTCGGGTGCTGAATTCATTCGACCGACACGTCAGCTACAGCATAATGCGTGTGAGATACAGCAAACACTTATGCAAACAGAGACATGAGGTCTGAATGCCACATCTTTCGAGCATTAACAAGGTGATCGTTGTTGAGCATGCAGGTTCAAAGAAGTCCAACACTACTATCATCGAGAGACGGGCCAATGCAAAAGTGACGGGAGCTCCTCCGCCCCAGCGCGCGCTTCATACGAGGTGACAACTCTGAAAGCACTCACAAAAAGGAACTAGAACCACAAGTCTTGGTTCTCGCACGCCGCTCTCAGCCTAGGAGCGATGGCGAGCCATTCTACAATGCAACGAAGCATTGGTGGATGCGCATCCAAGACCTCCAAGTACTACACCTGGCCCTGCCAGCAGCCAGCGTTATCCTCCAAAAGAGTACAGAGACTTTGTCAAAAAGGCTCTTGGATAACATACAGGCACCGAAAGTGTTAGTGCTAGCTGACTGAAAGGAACATCCGTATTTACCCTTTCCCCTTCTCATCTCAGATTGAAGTGCGTAACGAGGATGACATACGGACAGTAGAGGGGAGCTGCTACAAAATGACCAGGCTTATGGGAACGATGTTACCTTGTGGGACTGTAGATGATGGATTCTGCTCTTGCGTGCTCGTTCACCAGCGTCCGTTACAAGGCACTACTGATATTGAATGAATGGATCCATCAGGAGTAATCTCTTCATGTACTCACTCACTGATATAGCCGATATTAGGGTATTATAAATCGTTGTCCGCTAGGTATTGCTCCTCATACGTCGCCTTTCTCGGGTTTCCAGACGCCCTTGTGCCCCTTCTTGCCCCAAAACTCTTCGAACCATTCCTGGCACCTGCCACCGACCCAGCAGCCCGCCAAGTGCACGAGCAGGTCACCATCATGGTAGCCCATGTTGTCGCCGCCTTGTGCGTAAGCGTTGAACTTGCGCTGCGGGTAGATACCGATGTGGTCACGCACGAGCTGGTGTTCCAGCATGAGGTGTTTGATGGCATCCTGCTCAGCTCCGGCGTGCTCTCGACCCATGAGCATGGTGTAATCGGTCATCATTTCAAGGGTCCAGCGGGTGAACGCTGAGCGACGGAAGAAAGTGCTACCAGTGTTGACACTCTGGTGATCTTGTGTAATCAGGATATCGATATTCTCGACACGAAAGTCTTTGGGGGTGCTGATATTGGTAGGGTTTTTCTTGAGTTGGCCGTCGAGGATAGGTGTATCGCGCAAAAGGCCGCGCTCGATGGCTGCAGGACCAACAATCTCTTTGACAAGATCGTAGTCCGGTTCTATCAAGATAATATCTGTGTCAATGAGCCAGACCCATTCAGCGTTTGGAAAGAGTGAGAAGGCTTCGGCGACGGCAGGAATCTTGGACCAGGTCTGTGTGACGTGTAAACATACAGCTTGGTTGAGCAACTCTCTAGTCTTTGAGCTTACCCTATGCGCCTCGCCAATATCATACCGGCTAGTGTTCAGCCAGAGATTGATGTAGCCATGTCTTGCGCAATACTTCTCACGGTCGCCCAACACCCGTTCCAAAACATTAGGAATTGCGCTGTTGTGGCCTTTGCCATCACTCGCAGTCAGGACAACGATGTCGCGGTTTCGTGGTGTCCTGACATAGCCTTGCCAGCCAGCATACTCTGGTACCTCCCAGTCCCATTCTGGCTGTGTTTTGAAGTACCCAGGTTGCGTCTGATCATTCCGTATTATCGTAGGTAATACTGCTTGTTCGTGCGCGTGATTTCTATAATAGTTGATTGGCACATTACCGAAGAATCTGAAGAGAGTTATCAATAATGTAATAATGGAAACCGCAGGTACTATGAATCTGGAGAGCACCGGTCAGCAGAAGTTCAGGGATGCACATTTTGAAAGCGATTGGCGGTCATGCTCGCGAACTGAGTCCTTACTTTGTAGGAGCATTTGAAAGGGTGCTCATTTCCGAATCGCTCGCGAGCATAATAGGTCGAGATTACAACAGTCCTGGCTTGGTGGCTGTGACGAAAGACAGAAGTGCAGTCCATATGTGGCCAGCATCGACCGGTGTTGTTGCCTCGTTTTCTAGGGAGCAAGTACCATTGATACACCTAGCAACGTGAATCGCTGTCATGTCGACACACCAAAGATCCGCACTTATGAAGCATTGACACACTTACAACTCCCATCACATGTGCCAATACAGGCGTTGATGATGGTCGTGGAAGAAGATCAGATCTAGTGGCTAAGTTGCACTCCTTTAGAAAGGCCTCAAAAATATCTCCACACTGAGTCGACAGGTCAAAACCAGTAATCGTCTCCACATATGATTTTGAAAGTTTCCTGAAGACCGGACATAACTAAAGGTTGACCAGTCGCTCTCACCGTCACAGCTGAGAGGCTATCAGCAATAGTAGTTGCGAAACGGAACACAAGGAAGCTGAGTACAAGAAGAAAGAGCGTGTGGGTGGAGGCTCTGAACATAAAGTACGTTCTACGGCAAAGACGATGTAAAGGGTGGATAAGACCCGACTCTGGAACAGACTAGAGCCAGGCTGTTAAGGAAAGAAGCAATGAATTGGGTTGATAGTGTGGTGAAACTTGTAGGGAGGATCATGTGCGTGTGCAACTGCATGCTGCTTGTTGTGGTTACCGGTAAGGTCAGTCTCTGACCATGCACGATCTTTTAAGCTGGCAGTTTGCCAAGTAGCTGTAAGGCACAACGGCTTTGAACGACATTTGCGGCACACATGAACCTGGAGTAAGCTTTTAACGGCAACCACGCCCATCCAGTCTTTATAGCACTCTCAGAGCCGTATTGTAGTCTGTATAGCCTCTTGTATGGCCGAAAGTAAACTCAGGAGTGCCTTTATAGTACCTGAACTATGAACTAGTAGGCGATGTGGGAGTGGAAAATACATGAGTCGGTCGCTCTGAAGTTAGTTCTAAACAAACATACAATCTGCATATACTGGCGATAGCGGGGGGGGGGGGGGGGGGGGGTTGGGGGGGGGGGCAAAGTTAGCACCCAAACCCGGGAATGGTGGGAATGGGGGTTGATTAATGGGGGTGGGGGGAAAGGC
>JALRMI010000479.1:0-18603 GCA_026120165.1 Leptosphaerulina australis
TCGGTTCCACCGAAGCTTCTCGCATTATGCTACTTCATGTATATATACCTCAGTAGATAGCTCACTGAGCAATCAATCCGATTCCTCAGCTCCCATCAACTATTGATCTTGATTCGTTATTTCGAACCAATGAGCGATGGGCGGGATCCCGAGGGGAATAACAAAAAGCTTATGAGGGTGAACCCTGTACGTGCAGCGGTTCACTCGCACGTTTCGGGGCGTGACAGGGCACGCACTTTGCAGCAACCTTGTACCTGACCAGCCACTTATGCTTTCCAGCAACGGCTATCCAAATCTTGCCATTATCGTTGACCCGAGATTAGCTTCTTCCCCGCATCACGCAAATCTGACATTCACAACATTTCAAATGTTGGAGGCTGTGCCTCCTCGGCACCTCGGCTTGCAATGCCCTTACACAGCTCATTGGCGGGTATCTTCATCTCATTCGTACGTTGGCTTTTTTTGCAATACACTAGAAACAGCCATTAAATGTACACTCATGTGTTGGAACTAGCCACATGTCCGCCTTGTCGTATAAGGGGTTATTGCACTGCACTTCCTAATCGGTCTAGTGTTTCCATAAAATTATCCAAGGCAGAGTGCGCACACGTAAGTTCTGAAAAACGCCCGCCTTCAACTACGCATGGGAGATATTTTTCATTTGAACGCACACTTCGAATATAAATTTTTTCAACATCAGCCATGCCAACAAAAATTCAAGGACCATTGGATCGGCCGGAAGACTTTAAGCTAAACAGCGCGACATGGAGATCAGTGCGATTTTCCGGATGGATTATCAATGTCCTTCATCCAGAGTTCCTTTTTATACGATCGAGTAGCCCAAAGAAACCGTTACGACGTACGGCATGGCTTGACGGTCTACGAGGCTTCGCTGCATTCATCGTATACCTTCACCACAACCAACTGTGGTCACACGACATACATGGAAACTCGGTCTTCGAGAACTCATTTGGTTACAAAAAACGCCATTACTTTGCAGCTTTACCCTTTATTCGACACTTTTTCTCGGGTGGACATTTTGCGGTGGCTGTGTTTTTCGTCATCTCAGGCTACGTCCTTTCCGTCAAGCCCTTGGGGTCAATTCAGAAGAACCAACACATTGTTTCGGCGGATAACGTTGGATCTGCACTCTTCCGTAGATGGATACGATTGTTCCTTCCGGTGATAGGATTTACTCTCCTGTGGGTGATAATTCGACACTGGACAGATGTGTGTGTTGATTTTGGCGAACGTAAAAGTACATGGAGCGAAGAGTTCAAGACATGGTATTATTCTTTCAAGAATTACAGCTACGTATTTTCTACCGGGGAGAACATTGACTTTACAAGCAACTATAACAGTCACCTTTGGTCAATTCCAATCGGTGAGTTCACAGGATTTCTGTGAAGCTGCACGCACTAACAGTCAGGACAGAATTCAAGGGATCTATAATCATTTACACCGTAACTTCTGCTCTATCCAGATGCACTCGAAACGCTAGATTATGGTGTGAGGTTGCACTAATTTTTTACTTTCTATATGTTGTCGATGGATGGTTTGGTGCCCTCTTCATGGGTGGCATGCTATTGTCTGATCTCGACTTATTGGCCCTTAACGGTGAAGAGCCACAATTCCTCGCGAGACTGGAAGGGTTCAAGGAATTTTTGTTCTTTCACCTATATCTGGTTGCTATGTATCTCGGTGGAGTACCTTCGTGCGAAACTTCTGATGGAAACCGCGACTTGCTTGCTTCCTCACCAGGATGGAAGTGGCTTTTCAAGTTGAAGCCGCAGGCTGTTTGGCACGCCAAATGGTTCTACCTCACATGGGCTGCCATTCTGACCGTCGCATCGATCCCTCGATTACCATTGCTCAAGCGCTTCTTCGAGACGCGCTTTTGCCAATACCTTGGTCGCATCTCATTCGCCCTCTATCTGGTTCACGGCATTGTCATATACGTACTGGCTGATCGACTATATGCTGCAGTAGGTTTCAAGAAGGACGCACACAAGAACATTCCTCAGTGGGTCAACGTTTTTCCCTTATCCATGAATGGACCTATGGGCTTCGAGCTGGCATTCTGGGCCGTACAACTCATCAATTTGCCTGTTACATTCTACATTGCGGAGATAGTTACAAAGCTTATTGACGAACCCAGTGTTAAGTTCTCCAACTGGCTGTTCCGGCAAACACTGGCGTCAACATCGCAACCACCGAAGCGATAAAGGAAATATAATATCAATACCATCAGTACGATTGATAGTTGGTCAAACTAATCAAATGTCTGTCAACACCTGTTCTCAAGGCAGTTGCTCGTGTTCCACGCATTCACAAGTGTTAACATTTGCCTAATAGTGTCGAGGCGTCCCCTACTGCAGCATCATGGCAATGCTGTTCATCATTACGAGTATAACTCGTACAGGATTCTATTGGTTTGCTGTAAATGGCCATGATTCCGGCGCTACTATTCCCACGAACATGACGCTCTAATATGCGGGGTAGCGGGCCCTTACACCTTTAGCGGCGATCGTCTTTTGAGGAGCCTTTTGTGCCGGAGTTGGTACCAATTCTGGATATTCAAGCCTGTGTTAACCCGCCCCTATCGCGATCAATTTAAATGACTGGGTCCTTTTGTAGCGGTCGAGATATCCCTCAGAGTTGCAGGATTATGAGGCAAGAATTCACATGTCGCCGATCATCCCGTCGTCTCGGTTCCTCCCCTAGTCTTCTCTACATGCCTAAACAATTTCGTTGATTCGGCAAACAACCTCCAGCTCATGTGAAAGATCTTCTGTTAAAATTGTTGAATGTGTATACTTTCGGTACTTTTGGTCGCCGCGTGCGCATCGCAGGCCGCCCGACACTATGAAGAGGCTACGGCACTTGCTCGTAGCGATGCTTCTCATTCTGGAACTCGTATTTTTTTCACCCAGCATGAATTCATGCCAATAAGCGCTATACCGGACCGATTACAAGCCGGTATAACACCAACTACTCAAATAACACGACCTGCCCAAAGAGGACTCGAGCCGCGAAACTGGGATGTCATCATTCAATCCTAAACTGAAGGATACACTAGCATCAGAGAAACAGTCACTGTCACTGATTGAATCGGTTCCGAATGTTGTACAGGATTTCTCAGGCTTAGGCGATCTCTTGTCTCCAACAACAGAGAGTACTGGCAGCCTTTCAGTCTCACAGATTAATATCGACTTCCAAGAAGACCTCAACCTCAAACTCCCAGTCGACACTCTCGACAACTTGACCATATATGCACCACACAATTACGGTATGAATGACGAAGAATCCTCCACCTACGCGACCTTCATGGCATATCGGAACCCCTCGCTTGAAGACCCTTATTATTTAGCCATACACTCATTGTTATATCGTATCCTCTGGTCCTCTCTCTCCAAAAACATCAAAACATCTTTTCGTTGTATTTGTCGGAGGCTTCGTTTCATCTAAGCAACGCAAACTCCTCAGTGGCACAGGGATAGTCCGTGAGCTTGCACCCCTTCCGTGGCATCCAAAAAATCCTGGCGTGCTAGATTGCTAGAAAGATCTTTTTGCCGAGCTAAACATATGGAACGAGAAAGAGTTTTCATGCATCTTATTCAGGGATGGCGATGCTTTCCCTGTTACACCCATTGACGACATGTTCACCAGGAAGAAAGTTTGGAACTGCATAAAGTCCAAACTACAACTTGATACTTTTTTTCCTGGCCGTGAGCCTGTCTGTGAACCGTACATCTTTGCCGGTGTGCCTGCTGACCCATAATCCATCTTCAATGTCAACATAAATGTAGAAAGTATGGTGTTTACACATAATACCAAACAGCATAAATGATTACTGCACAATTACTTCAAGTTTGACAAATATAATGTCAAGATGGCGGAGCAGGCGTTTCTGAACTGGCAATTTGGTACAAATTCAGCATATCCGCTCAGTATTCTAGACAGAGAGTATGGGACATTCTTCCCAAAAGAAAAAGAAAAAGAAAAAGGGAAGTTGAAACTTGTGCATGGAAAGATTTAGGTAGCTAGTGGAGGGTAACTAAAGGAAGAATGGGAGAATACTTGGAGTGAGATGCTAAGGTTTTATGGCAGTGAAGAATTTAAGGAGATGCGAAGCACGGACGGGAAGGCTGGCGTTCGATGAGAAATTGGACTCGCTTATCCTGGGCATTTTGTTAGTGGGTTTCGTGCTGAGTTCCAAATTGTTCTTCTTAAGCAAGCTGATCGTTCATTGAAGCCATCATTGTTCTGATGAGAGGTTGAGAAGTTCGATGTATGTGCTGTAGATCATGTACTACGAGATGAAATTCACCTCGCTCACAGATACGGTCTAGCTATAATGGGCAAGGCCTTGTATTGTTTGTTGTAGTCATTGACGGTCTCAAGCATCGCGTAGTCTATGCAGATGACTCCCCAGTAGCTTGCCTCTCAGCTACACTCCCTCCTCTCCAAGCCGCCTTTGGGTCTTTCTTATGCTCAATCCTGCTCTGTTGCCCTTCTTTTCCCCATCCACCGCCACCAGGCGTATGGATGATGATTCTCTCGCCAGGCTGCATACTTGCCGTATTCTTCGCTCCAAGATTAATGAATCTATACTCCACGTCATCTGCATCAGCATCCTTGGCAGCAACCTCACCCAAACCTGCAGTCTTCGCATCAACCTCCTTTGTCAGCATCTTAGAGTCACTATTCTTGTCGACGTTTTTTCTGTTCACTTTGCGTGCCCAGATATTTAGACCACAAGCCGCTTCACCACCACCTTCCATTCCGTAAGGGTGATAGACCCTTCGTTCACTGAGAATAGACACTTGAACTGGAATGCGAAATTCAATGTCGCGTATCACGCCTTCGCCGCCAACGTGCATGCCTTTTCCAGCACTTCCCTTACGTAGGGAGAATTCGCGAAGCAAGACGGGATAGCGCCGCTCGAAGACTTCCGAGTCCGTGATGCGGGTATTAGTCATGTGTGTATGCACGCCGTTCGTGCCATTCCAGGTTGGCCCCGCTCCCGAACCACCAGCGATGGTCTCGTAGTAGCCGAACCCCCTTGTTTCTTTGCGCTCTTGTCCATCTTCACCCCCTGATAAGCCGCCGAAGCCGAAAGTCAAATTGTTTGTATCTCCTTGAGAGGCGGCGCAGGCTTTGAAGGCTTTAAGGACGACATCCGTAACACGCTGGGAAGTAAGCACATTACCTCCAACGACTGCTGCGTTGTCGGATGGCGAGAGAAAAGACTTTTTAGGGATGAGGACGTGAATTGGCTTCAGACAGCCCTGGTTTAGAGGAATGTCCTCGCTGATCAAACAGCGCAGGCAGTAGATGATTGCGCTGTAAGTTACGGCTTCGGGTGCGTTAATGTTGCCATATACCTCGGGTCCGGTACCGCTGAAGTCAAAGACAGCCTCACCCTTCCCAGGGTCAATGGTCACTTTCAGTCGTATGGGGGATCCATCGTCCATGAATTCTTCAGCAGAAAGATCCTGACCTTCAAACCGTTTGTATACCTCCTTCAGCAACTGACGCACAGAAGATTCAGCGTTGGCTTGAATGTTGGTCATATAGAACTTGACAACCTGTTCACCGTAATCAGACATCAGCGTGCTGATCAAGTTGATTCCCTTCTGGTTTGCGGCGATCTGAGCTTTCAGGTCGTTGATATTGTCGCTGAGACATCGAGTACCGGAGCAGCCCGGATATTGAGCTGGCTCCTCTGACAGTAGTTCAATGATGCGCTTCTCATTGAAATGGCCTTCTGAAACAAGTTTTTCACTCTTGATGGCAGCGCCTTCTTGGTATAGCTCTTTCGATGAAGGGGGCATTGAGCCGGGTAAAATACCACCAATATCTGCATGATGGGCGCGAGATGCTACGTAGAAAATGATATTTTCGCCACTGAAAGCTGGTGTAATAACAGTGATATCTGGCAGATGTGTACCACCAAACATTGGGTGATTTGAGACCAGAACATCACCCCTTTTGAGCTTGCCCTTCCAGATGGCGGCTTGCTTACGGACGCAGGTAGACATACTGCCGAGATGGACGGGTAAATGTGGTGCTGTGAGAAGTCAGTCATGCTTCTTCAATGTTTCGCTTTACTTACCGTTAGCCACAAGTCCACCCTCAGCATCAAACAACGCACAAGAGTAGTCCAGACGCTCTTTAACGTTTGTTGACACACTCGTTTTTTGCAAAGCGCGACCCATTTGCTCTGCAATAGCCATGAATCTGTGAGCGAAGATACTCAGCAATATTGGGTCAACCTCTTTCGTGCTAACCTCCTTCTCAGTGCCGTCACTCTCGCCGATGTTGATAACAACGTGTGTGTTAATAATCATTGCTGATGCACCAGGAGTAACAACAATGGTCTGGGTACCATCCGCAATGATTGCTGGTCCTCTGATGCGATCGCCGACCTCGAGATCTTCGAGCCTGTAGATGGATGTGTCTTGGCGCCCACCCTCAAAGAAGACTTTGCGCATGTCGTACCGCTTATCTTCCTTTGACAAGTCTTTAGGCTTAATCTCTTTGAGCTGCTGATCGACAGTCTTTTCGAGACCTTCGAAGGTCTTTCCGATGCCTCGAGCCCGCACATCATCAACGATGATGTCGCGATCAGGCAATGTAAACCCAAACTCTTGTTCGTGTTGCTTAATGAATGCCTTTCCGAATGCCCAATCATCGCCATCGTACTCATTTTCGGCCTCTTCCCTGGAAGGCTTGATGATCATAAGAGCAGATTCTGTGCCACGGTAACGTAGGTTGAGGTACTCTTCGAAGTAGATATTGTTTTCATTGAAACCTTGGCCTCTCAATGTTTCTTTGGATTTAGACTTCAAATCCTCCATCTTTTCTTTAAGGTATTGACGCACGTCCTGGTCGTCTGACCATACCTTTGACTCTGGCTCTTGTCTCTCGTCTACTACGTCTGCCAGAGCCATGCCATACGCCGACAGGACAGAAGAGTATCTGTGTATAAGGATCTGTGATATACCGAGCGCTTCGGCAATAGCAACAGCATGTTGGCCGCCCGCTCCACCAAAGGTCGCGAGTCTGTGCTTTGACGTATCATGTCCTCGAGCTTCCGTAAGACTGCGAATAGGTCGCGTCATAGTTTCATTGGCAATCTTGATAAATCCGTTCGCGATATCGTCCAATGACATTTCTTTCTCTCCGTTGCTCCCTGCTACCTCCTTATTGATCTGATCGGCTAACTCTTTGAACAAGTTCTCGCTCGCCTCTTTGTCAAGCCCTTCATCCTCATTCTCGCCAAAGATCTTAGGGAAAAAGTCGGGCAGCAGACGGCCAAGGAATAGATTTGCATCGGTGATGGTCAGTGGTCCACCCTTGCGGTAACATGCTGGACCTGGGTGAGCGCTAGCAGATTCGGGGCCGACAACGAACAAGCCATTTTTCCAAAACAGCCGTGAGCCACCGCCGGCTGCGACAGTGTTAATGTCAAGTTGCGGTGATTGAATAGTGACGCCAGCAGTGGTGGTCTCGAAAACATGATCGTAGCGTCCAGCACCGTATCTGCTTACGTCGGTACTCGTGCCGCCCATGTCGAAGCCGATGACTGGTATCTTGGTCTCTGGATCATAAGATGTGAGCGCATACCCGACCACTCCACCAGCAGGGCCCGACAAAATAGCCTTCAGTCCAGAGAAGATGTCAACATCAACCAAGCCGCCGTCAGATTGCATGAATTCGCAGCGCGCTCCTTTAGCACCTTTCTCATGCTTCACACTTTCTGAACCCAGTCCACCTTCAAACCCTTTAGAGAAGCCATCGATATATTTCCGAATGGCAGGGGTGAGATAGGCGTCTGCGCAAGCGGAGGTCGCTCTTGGCACAAGCTTGATCATGGGCATCAACGCATGGCTCAGACTGACGTGCTCAAACCCAATGTCTTTAGCGATCTTTCCTACCAGTGCCTCATGGTGAGGATATGTATAGCTGTGCATCAAACAAACAGCAATGCTCTTGATGCCGCTATTGTAAACGTCCTGCAGTTGCTTTCTGATCACATCCTCTTGTGGCCGCTTCAGAACACGCACCGTTTCGCCAGAAAGACCTTTGACAAGCTCGGCACCTTCTTCTGCCTCTCCGATACCCTTGGCGTTTGTCTGATTGCGTTCTGGATCTTCAGCATAATCTTCTAACGTGACTCGCTCTTCGATCTCAACAACGCGTTTATATAGCACCTCGGGCTTCCGTATGTCGAGGGCGAAGATGTCGGGGCGGCTTTGGTTACCAATTTCAAGACAGTCCTTGAAGCCCTTGGTCACCACCATAGCCATATTCTCGCCCTTACGCTCCAGCAAAGCGTTAGTGGCCACAGTGGTACCCATGCGAATACTTTCTATCTTAGTTGTATCGAGAGGCCGCCCACGCGGTATATTGGTGCCTGTGAAGCGCTCAAGCAGGCGACGGATGCCTTCGAGAGGGGCATCCTCATAGTTAGCAGGGTCGACGGACAGCAACTTGATGACCACGTCGTCTTCCATCTTGCCTGACCCAGGGTTGCCCACGCAGTCTGTGAAGGTGCCCCCGCGCTGGGCCGTTAGCTATCATGGCCTCTATACTATAGTTATTTAACTTGCTTACATCGATCGCAATGCGGATTCCACGACCCTCATTCTTAAGGTTTGTCATGTTGAAGCTTGGTGAGTACAGCTTCGCGTACGTATGATCTAAAAACTCACTCAAAAGAGCTTCCTCTCAACAACAGCACATTCAATGATGTGAGAAATAATAGCGGACAGACAATGATGCAGTGATTAGCAATCCATTGCGTGTTTAGTCCGATAACATTGTCGTGTGCAAAGGCGCAGAAGTGGGGCTGGTGTTCTGCCCCGCCATCCGAACTTCGTCATTGCTGCCGCATCGTTAGCGCCTCTCAGGCTTGAAGCTTATAGTGTCATTAAAACGGACAAGCAGCTTAACTTCACACGTCGCGACATACAACAAGCATTTTACACTCTCCCTTGTGACTTCAAACTTGGCCTCATCGCAGTTCGGAAGGCTGAAGCGACGCCCATGTTCATTATAGAGACGCCATTGACGCCACCTCCGTTATCGGCTAAGCTCTTGTGCCCTTCGCTGGTAATACTATTTACCGATCACGATGGTCAACAACATGCAAACATAACAAACGCGGCATTGTGTAGATGTTAGAAGGAGCTGGATATTGTGTGCCGAACTCATTCCTATGGGCAAGCAAAGGCTTTGGAGAATTGAGAAGAGAGGAGACTAACGCTACCAACCCCAAGTAACGACCTGTCCCGACAACGCATAATTGACAAGTCGCAATCTCGCAATAGGAAACTGGAAAAAATTGAACGTGACAGTGGTCGTATCAACGCACCAGTCCTCACTATATCACACGTAGCTTCGGTCGAATTCACTTGTTGTACAAATCCA
The DNA here is from genome assembly GCA_026120165.1 of Leptosphaerulina australis. Classification (NCBI taxonomy): domain Eukaryota; kingdom Fungi; phylum Ascomycota; class Dothideomycetes; order Pleosporales; family Didymellaceae; genus Leptosphaerulina; species Leptosphaerulina australis. The sequence goes on from JALRMI010000479.1 coordinate 9,439, forward strand.
TCACGACCATATTTTTGCTACAAAGTTGCACGTCGGGGCCTTCCTGGAATGAGAACCTCCTCTGTGAGCCTGAGAAACAAGCTTCCCCGCATTGCACCAAGACCATCCATGCAAGGGTCCAACATGGTTCAAGGTTGACTGCCACCATCTGCTTCATACTTGGAAACTATGGGATTAGGCGCTACCTTGCAGCCATGTTTCCTCTCATGATCATACCCATATTCCTACAAAAGCCCAAAAAGCTAAGCCCAAAACTCCGACTTATGACAGTCATTTACATTAATGGCCGGAAAAGCGTCCAAAAACGGGAGGGAAGGGATGGGCATCAGATCGGTCGTTACACCACTTTAGACACCTTTGCATGGACTCAATGCAAATTCAGCACCATCCCTTTAACGTGTAGTTGATGGTGGTAATCCAGCAGTAAATGGCACCATCAATGCTTAAATTATCCGAAAAAAAACCAGCAAAGGCTTCTATTGCTCAACATGAGGACAGCCCTTTTCTTCGCTACCGTTACGCTCCCGTTTACCTCCTCAGTCACTGCGCAGACAGCCTGTGACCCAGTCACCTCTGCAATCCCAACTTGTGGGACATGACAATCTCCCAGCAAATCCTCAATCTCACACCATTCTTCGTAGGCTGACATGTCATCTGGGTCCCATAAATCTCATCTGCCGCTTCGGTAGCAGGTTGCAGTAGCGGCGGCTACCGCTGCCGCTGCTCCAGCGCCTCCGTCATCCAGGCATCGGCCCAGGGCTGCGTAATCAACAATTGCGGAATTGCTACTGCTCTGCAGGTTCAGGCTTCTGGTCAAGCAATTTGTACTTGCGTTGCTGCCGCGACGGGCAGCCTTGTTGAGCCCACTGCGGTCTAAGACGACGATGGAAATTACAAAGCCTCTCATATCGCTTGATCTAGCGGATGTTAGGAAAATCTCAGGCCGCAGTCTTCAAATGACAGGCGAAACGATACATTATAAATTAATATTACTACGTTCTCGTATGCTCTGTCAAAGTTCTGTAAGGCCGTGGAAATCGTGTGTGTGCTGCAGTACAACCTTTCTACAAAATGCTTACATCTTGATTGGCGTGTCATTTATCTTTTGTTTCGCTTCAAGTTGATCACTCTTAGGCTCCTGAGGCATCGAAAGCTTGAATCGTTCTGAGCAAATTAGGCTTTTTTTTTCTAAATGCTAAGCTCGCTCATATCACGCTTTAATGTCGTGAACGACCTGGCAATTCGTCCATCACAAGATGCGGAGGTTAGCCACTACTACCCACTAACGTGAACCGCTAAGCCCGATAAAGCTAGAAGATGACGTCGTTGTGCTTATCTCTTGTTCCAACTTCCAGCCGCTCAGCAAGCGATATGAAACTTGCGGTCAGCGTAGTGGCAGCTATGCGCAATATACGATGCAATCAAACGCCATATTTTCCCGCTGCAGCGATCCCTCATCATGGGGTCCACGGCAGACGCACGACCCCCCTCTAGTATGAGCATGAGCGTCATCTGTTGTGAACCACCCACCCTTTTTTCTCTCCAGTCATAGCAATACACGTTTTTATAGGTGTAATTGCCTTATACTTACTTACATTCGAGTGCGTATTATTACTTTACGGCCTGCACTGCTTACCTTCTCTATTGCACATCCCCAGCGACATCCTTTTATCCTTTGACACCGCCACCATCGGCTCCCCTACTCTTTCCACGATTTATCATTGCACATAGATCATCCACTTTAAGTGAGCATCACTATTGCAGTGGCCATGAACTACGCATCATGGATCGAAGAAAAGAACCTAAAGGTAAAGGCCAAGCTGAGGCAGATTTGCTGCCAAAGATAATGCCACCAACAGTCGACGCTTACCCCGGTTTTCAGAAAACCTTCATCTGTGCCACGTTGGCCTCGACGCTCGTGGGCACATTCACAGCATCTATGGGACTTTGGGAACGTGTTCATGATCGAAGAGAAGCGCATAAGCAGAAGCAAACAGACAAGAAACAGGATGGCGAGATTAAGAAGTTACGCGAGCAGTTTGAGGCTGCACAGAAGAAAGGGCAGGAGAGGCAAGAGGAGATTGATCGTCTGCGGAGTGGTATTGGGGATCGTGGTGGAGATGGTGGGAGAGGGGGCAGATATCGTGACGATGTAGGCGAGAGCTTTGAGAGGAATGGTATGATGATCCAGAGAATGTATGACGACATGTATGGAAAGCTGGGCAATCGGTTTGCAAGAGGAGACGGTATGTATTCGTGTTCCAACCTGACCAGGAGAACAGAGCACTAACAGATCCTAGCAATTACAGAGAATCAATTGCAGGCGCAGATTATCGCTCTGCAACAAACCGTCATAAACGTCCTCCAAGACGCCCTCTATAACGATCGTCAGCTCACTCGCGCTGACATGGCTAAACTCGTTGCCGCCTCAAACTCAGCCCGCGAAGGCTCTCTAAAAGCCTTCCAAGACCAACAACAACGCCTATCTAACAACGCGTACCATTCTGCTTCTCCCCAGCACTCTATTGCCACTCCACCAAAACGCTCATCGATAAGCCTGGTCGACGCGCCAGACCAGCTATACTGCCGCTATAGTCTCGATTTGCAGCATATGCCCAATAAGCCGCTCGCAGCCTCCATGGCGCCGGGTGGAAGTTGCGAGTGCCCTGCCTGTGGACTCCGGCTCGACGTGACTGGAGAAGATTTCTGGATGATCGGTAAGCGCACACCGCTTACGATCATTGAGCAGGGTTACGAAACAGACGTGCTGGAAACACGTGAATTCAGGCTGGGGCAAAGATTTGCAGTCAAGTGCCATACTCCTGACGGAGAATATGCGTGTGTGATCTGCAGCCGAAACAGGGATGTTGATGCGATTTGTCGTAATGTGGAGAGTCTTGTGAAGCACGTGGGGACATACCATGAGGTGGATGAGTTGGAGCGCGAGGTCGATTTGAGGGAGACAATAGCTGTGGATAAGAGGAGGCTGTCGCTGCCAGCGCCGCCAAGGGAGGGAAGTCCTTTGGTTAGAGAGAGGGATTTAATTGAGATCAGAGGATATCGGTGATACAATTGTGTTCACCATAGTCATTGTGATAATTTTGGGCTCACGGTATTGCATGTTGTATGACTTTGAGCAGCATTTGATGAGTTCTAGCGATGGCGCTGCAAAGACAGGTTCTTTGATCCGAGATAATGACTAGCATGTTCACCGTGAAATCACACGAATTATGGTCTGCAAAATCATCAATAAGCGAGCTTGAAGGCTCATGTTAATTGTTAAGCTGATGACGATTGACGAACGTAGCGCGTCAGGTGAACCTGTATTCCAATCAAATCAAGTCTTAACCTACATCTCATCATCCAAAGCGGTCAGCGGATTTTACCTTGTGCAAGTGCAGTGATTGAGAGTATCATTTACTGAGAATGCGTAATTGGGACGATAGTTTAGAGGAAATCAGGAATCATCAATGTACTTGCGTGTTATGTCGAGGGTATTGTTACAAATTCACTCGTCTCTGCACGGGCGCGCTGTTTCCTTGGGCCTAGCAACACCTTGACGATAACACATGAAATACTTGTCAAACATATAACTTCATTTATCTCAGTGGGTGTTCATCGAGTAGAATATAAGCTTATGTCACCCTTACAAGTGTGTGAGTACTTCTGGCAGAGGGGTCCTTTCTCATTGCAGACGAGAGATGCGCCAGCGTGTGCCTGTAATAGTCTGACAACCCCTTGAATTCCCGTTTTTCATCAAAACGCTGTTAGCTAGTCAGAGCTTCGAGTTGAATTCAACTAATCAGTCGCTCAATAGTTAGAGTAGACATTAAAGGCTGGATAGCTAAGAAGAAGCAGGTGATGGCACGAGGCCAGATAGGATGGAAATAAACTGCGGAGCTTATAGAAAGCTGGCGTAGTATCGCAGATGAAGTTCATTCCGAAGATAGTGGACATCTCGAGAAAGTGTTCATACAAGTCAACGCTGAAGCAAAGAATGGCATTGGTTTTTTTTTTTCAGGTTCACTTTGACAAAGTAAACTTACAGCTCATGTCATGGAAAAAAATCATTTCTCAACAACGTGACATGGCCTTTCTCTTGATTCATACAATGTGGTTAACCATAAGCTTATCTGTCATTTCCATAGCTAAATGGCCGATGTCAAAATGCCAGCACGCAGTCTTATCGAACTGTTGTCTTGGGTACAAGTAGAGGAGCTCATTGATACCGAGAAAGGCAACGCTTCCGGGGCGATGAGGATGTGACCAAATCCCGAAGGATCGCAAATATGATTGTGAAAAACAGTGCAGAGATGGCCCACCGAAGCGCCCTTAGTTTTACTTGCAACTCTACTGTACAGTAACTCATCATAAGATGTGTGTTGCAGAAGCAGTGAAGGCCGACAGAATTTTTTTACTCAAGCATTTCTGCAACCACCATCACATTATGCACCTTACTCAAACGCGATCCAGATATGTCTTAAGCAGTTGCGTGCTCCTGGAGGACTTCTTGTCCAGTGCGATGTGACCTCTTTCTCACAGGCTATGATGAATACGGACTAGTGCATTGCCCACGCGATACCTCCACGTCCAAGCTTCTCCACACTCTGCTTTCCTCCGCGCCGAAATGAACACTTGTAAAGCAGCTTCAGCGGATAGCTTCAGCTCAAAAACACTCGCGGACTGTCAATTGAGAGCCGATGAAAACGATTTCACTGTTTCTTGGTACCATATAAAAGGCCCGTATTCGCTCGGCACGAGAGGCTGCTTCTTCCACAACGACCAGCTCTGCACCCTCGAAGCATCCCGGCATTAAGATGTCAGCCGCCTACACGACCAACTATGCTGATCTTGGTAACCCAACCGCCTGGTTACGACTCACGTTCCACAGGACGTGGTAGGAAATGGTTCTAAAAATGAAGTGTCTTGGTCATGTGAATCTGTCATTGGTGGAAGACCCCTTTGTCTGGGGCTCCCACCCTCCACAGTCCGGAGCAACACAATCCGGATCACGAGTATAAGAAGGCCTGGGTCCCCACGGGGCAGCACGAAATCCCGATCCCTTGATTTTCTCAGCCTCCAAAGGATGTCGCAAGCTGCAGTGTCTGCGTGGGCTCTTCGCCGTAAACTGCTGTGGCTCGTTGTGAAAAGGCGCGCTGCCAGACTCGGTCGAACAGTGGAATGAACACCATGGTAAGTTCCATCCCGCATATATCTCCATACTTTTATCCCCTCTTTATGTAGTGTATATCCGCTAACAGTGGGCAGCGCACACGAGAGAAGTCCCACTACATTCTTTGCGAATTTTCAGGCCATCACCCCACAGTCCGAAGTAAATTCAGAATCGTCATCCGGCTCCTCTTCGGCTGTTCGTTATCCCCGAGTTTCTTCCCGACGACAGAGATTTCATATAAAACTAGTATGGTCAGCCCCACTGCGGCCCTCTTTTTCGAAACCACGAAGAATTTTCTCCAAGGATTTTAGCACACTGATGTCCCCTGCACCAGCTGCTGGCCATTAGTGGTGCAACCTCGGAACCAGCAATGAGGCTCTTCAGGCGTTAAGTTGCCGTTTCTCGGTCAAGATCGGCACTCACAACCAACCACCTCGAAGTCACTCCACCATGAGCATTCGATCTGTTGGAAGACACGGACGTAGAATGCTCGGCACAAGCATCTCAACAATATTGTCCGATCACCGAACCGCAGAGCCTCACGTTTTTGGCCCCTCTCATCACCCGCATTCGTGGGCGACTCCACTGCGACGCAGTCTGTCTGGAGATCAAGCGCTCAGGTGGTTGTGCCCATGGGCCTCCATCAATAGGAAAGCGTGGGGCATATCACGTACAACCACGCCCGTGCTGCCGACTTTCCCTCAAGTTGCCCGGTCACGAGTTGGGACAAATTTGTTTATCGGCCTAGGGAAGGGCTTTAGAGCGTCCGTGAGTGCGAGCTTCGACAACATGCAGCATCGAATTACATCATACAGCCGCATTGTCCATGGTCTTACTCGATCGAGTCGCGATGCTAGGATGAAATTGAAGCCCCGGCTGCAAGGTTGAAATTGACAGCGGGGCTCCACTCACAGCAGACCAAACAGTAGTCTCCACGCCATCACACGACATAAGTTCTCCTCAAAACCCGCATTCCAGCTTCCTTCTCCAGTTCTTCCCCCATCATCTCCTACTATTTGTGCGGTCTGCAAAAGTTACAGCCTTTATCTGTACTTTGCAGTCCTATTGTATTATCTTTTTAATATCAGACCTCGCGTCTTACTACGCACGCACACCATGCGTTTCTTTGGCAAGAAAACCGCGGAGGTGCCCGAGAAGGGAACTCCTGAGACTTCGACTCTTGCTGAGACACCCGCAAGGACCGTCTCGCCCACTAGAGACGAAAATGCTGTTGAGCCTAAGGGTAGCGTTCCTGCGATTGCAGTGATACTTGGAGCAACTGCCAGTATTGGTGGCTTCATGTTTGGTTACGAATCTGGGCAAATTTCTGGTTTCCTCCAAATGTCCGACTTTCTGGAAAGGTTTGGCGAGAATGGCGAGTTCTCTGCCATTCGCCAGGGTACCATTGTCGGTCTTCTCTGGTAAGTCTTTCCAATGCGGAACCACCGGCTTGTCTAACAATGTGCTAGTATCGGTACTCTGTTTGGTTGCTTGTGCTCGGCTCCCATCGCTGATACTTACGGTCGTCGTCTTGCCATTTCCGGTTCCGCTTTCTTCTACATCATTGGTGTGATCATTGAAATCACTAGCGAACGCGTGTGGGTCCAGTTCGCCATGGGCCGTTTCGCTGCTGGTCTTGGTATTGGAGCCTTGTCCACTGTCGTCCCCATGTATCAGTCCGAATCGATCCCTAAACGTATCCGTGGAGCAGCTGTTAGTTCATACCAACTGTTCATCACCCTCGGTATCTGGACTGCATACATGGTCAACTACGGCACATCCAAAGACTACACCAATGATGCTCAGTGGCGCATTCCCAACGGTCTTTCCGCCCTCTGGGCCATAATTTTGGGTAGCACGATTCTTCTTTTGCCTGAATCTCCTCGTTACGCCTACCGTATGGGCCGTACTGAGGAGGCCCGCAACAACATGGCTCGCCTTAACGGTGTCGATCCCCACAGTGCTTTCATTGATAACGAGATCCGTGAAATTGAGGAGAAGCTCCAAGCTGAGTCTGCCGGTGGTGAGCACCCGTGGCACGAGATTTTCACTGGCCCTCGCATGTTGTACCGCACCCTGTTAGGTATGGTTCTCCAGGCTGGCCAGCAGCTTACCGGTGCGAATTACTTTTTCTACTATGGAACAACCATCTTCTCTGCGACCGGCCTGCAGAACTCCTACGTCACTTCTATCATTCTTGGTACCGTTAATGTTGCTGCTACCATTATCGGTCTCTGGATTGTGGAAAATGTGGGACGTCGTATGGCTATGATGTGCGGTGCTGCATGGATGTTTGTCTGCCTGTTCATCTACTCGTTTATTGGTCATTACGTTGCAACTGTGGATCCCAATGGCCTTCGCACCCCTACTGCTACAGCCGGAAACATCATGATTGTCTTCACCTGCCTGTTCATTGCAGCTTTCGCTACCACCTGGGGTCCTCTTGTTTGGGCCATTGTTGGAGAGCTGTACCCCGCACGCTACCGCGCCACCTGCATGGCTCTTGCTACCGCGTCTAATTGGCTCTTCAACTTTATTATTTCCTTCGTTTCCACCCTCATCACAGACCAAATCGACTACTTCTACGGTCTTGTTTTCGGTGTTAGCTGTTTCTTGCTCTTCTGGGTCGTTTACTTTTTCATGATTGAGACCAAGGACCGTTCTCTCGAAGAGATTGACACAATGTATATGCTCCATGTCAACCCAATTACGTCTGCTAAGTGGGACTCGTCGTCTCTCCAGAAGGACGGCCTTGTCGACACTGATCGCCTTCAGGTGGGTCCTGGGGGTAGGAGCTGGAGCAAGGCTGAGCAGGCTGGAAACCGTGGTGGTATTCTTGAGCCTGCTGAGCGCCAGGAGATTCAGGTCTAAACTTGGGCTCATCAGTCACTGAGCAAGGTGAAAAATGATGTTGCACGATTGAGATTTAGCGGCAATTTGAGATAGTAATATTGTATCAATAAATTCTTCGTTTATACAACAAGCCACTTTCACATTCTCTGCTTATGATAAAATATTATTTCTGTCAGCTCTACAAAGCAGAGACGTCTTAGTCAGAGACAGGACTTCAAGACATTCAAGCAAATAGAATTGAAAGTAAACCAGTTGCCCGCTTTATCTGACTTCTGTCGACGGTCAATTCCGCTTTAAGGAAGGAAACCAAAGGATTGTTGCATGAGTGATGAGGAACAGCGATGTGGAGGAAGTGCGGGGTAATTACTGTTACTCTGGGATAGCACAATATGTCCCAAGGTTTTCAGTTCAGTACCATGGGTTTCTGAATTTGTCCTAACCGCTAGCACTAGTGGGAATTTATCGCTCTACATCGTTGTGATATCATCACGTCGTCGCAGTGGATCGGGCACAGTCATATGCCTTTTGGGATTCCAGCATGCGAGATATTGCACCTCACCCGAACTTGTTCTATGCCTCATGTACAGGAGAAAATGACGTATTCAAGTTTCACAGCATGTAACATGGTTACGGCTTCGCCCTTGAACTGCAGAATCTCAGCTCATTAGACAAATTAAGACGCCCAATACGGTTACCTCAAAAGTATCTATCATTCAATCGCCAAAGTTCTAGCTAGAGGAGCTTGCTGCACATGGCTTTGCTTACAGCCTAGTTTCGAGATGAAGCACAGCAACCAATGGAAGCCACAAGTACAGCACAAGTACTTTAGCCACCTCCGGCTAATCAATACAAACGTGCACAGTGTTTAAAGCAGACATCTACCCGCAAAGAGGGATGTAATCAAGTCAATTATGCGTGCTGAGACACGACCAGTGACGGTATCAATCGCTTGTGTGGGAAGATCTCGAGATATGGATCTCTGGCATTGATGTCCGTAATAGGAAGAAAGCTTTCATAGAGAAGCATATTGATGAAACTCGTATAACGTGGTTCCCCACCGAGCGGCCCACCCCACCGAGTGGCCACCCCAACCAACTTTTCTCCATCATCTGTCTTTTATCCACAATGCCACCACAACG
>JALRMI010000047.1:0-111130 GCA_026120165.1 Leptosphaerulina australis
GATGTTTGTTATAGCTATCTATTTATACTGGCTTCGAATCGAGCCGTGCCCAGTGCAGTCACGAAGCGACCTGTCGTTCCTTACTGTTATCACAGTACAGCCTGCAGTCATTTCGGGTGGTCGATGCCGTGTATCTTCCTTCGAAGAATTGCATATCGACCTTTCCTTTTCTGGATATACTCACACAGTGTCTTTTTATTCTAATAATATTTGGCCACATCATGAAAACCCTCGCGCACTCACTACTAGTTATATATTCATAGGCCGCTACTTACTAATTATTGCTAGTAATTGCTGGTTATTTTACACGCCTGTGTTATGGCTATCGTTGTCCACTTGAGTTCCGTGACCATGGTTATGCAGTCAAAAATGGAGTAGCATGATGCTTCTAGTTTATATGGTAGTTGATTTACTGGTGTTGGATGAATGATATCACAGATGTAATAGCTCATCAACCCACACAAGAAATTCGATGGTTTCATCACATACAAAGTCGTACACATATCTCTTCCAAATCTGCCTTAGGTTTATGCTCTGAACCGCGACACTTGCGTCCAATCAATACACGCCAGATATCTGTGTTCGAAAGAAACTGTTTGCTTCTGTAGTACTACGTTACCACTTTTTTCTGCTAATACTCTGTTCGACCCGACTACCACTATTATGGTAGCAACTCCGACAGCCCAGCTTAGGTGTGGCGGCATTGTGATTTGTGCTGACATTTCATAGCTTGAACGGTGTGACCAAAGCTGACTTAATAGCCCATTAATAGAAACCTACCGCAAAACTGCGCGTTTGATAAAGTACCAACAAGGGAAACTGCAGCGGGTAACCTGCATACGTTGTTCGTAAAACTTCGTTCATTTTATTGCAGAGTTCTATCTAAGTAATCCATCCATCATGGCATCACGCCTACCAATCAATCTGATCCGTTTAACGACAGCTTTTGTGTACTGATATGAGATGCTCCTCAGAAATGCCATCACCAATCATTACCAACTCAACGTATATCTGCCATTCCTCCACTAACCTTGCGGTCTGATCCATCACCGAAGTCTTTGTGATCCGAAGAGTAATGCTATGCTATGCTACGTAAGAAATGGATATCCAAACAAGAGAGACAAGGAATACTCGTAAGGGTATAGTAACAGTCATGATCTGGTAATGAAATGAGGCGAAACAAAATTAAAAGACAAGCAAATTGCGCAAACATGCTGATGCGCTTACATACCCGCACCGTTGACGGTGACCTCGTAACCCTCATTCTTGGCCTTCAGGGCTTTGGCAAGCATAAGCTCGCGCATCCAGTCAATACGTTCATCACGACCCTTAGTAGCAAAATGATGTACTTTGCCGTGCGGCATGACTTTCTTCATCTCACCAATAGTAGGCACGAGCTGAAACTCAAAGGCAGATGGATTAGCCAAGACTTCTTCCTTCTTGCTTGACGTAAGCTTAAGGGCGCGAAGCTTGGTAGACAGCTTGTTAGACGCAAGTGACGAGCAAGCAATAGCATAGTCGTCGACGTCGATAGTCTGTAGTGCCGAGGAGGAAGGCAGCTCGTTCGGGTGCATGGCCAGCATCGTCCCATTTAGACGGAAGTGGTGGTCTTGCCATTCGTGGCGCAGCATCTTGGTCTTACGCTTCTTCATCCAGCCGTGGTGATTGACACCCTTATACGTGAAGCCGCCCTTAGGCAACGGTGCAAGCTTGTCGTCCGCCTCCTGATTGCCTGCAAGCTCTGTGGCCTTGACTGGCGATGAGTCTGGGCTGTTGTCGAAGAACTGTGTTCCACGATAAGTATCATCATCAGAGTGGGCTCCCGTGGGTGTGAACACGTGGTCCTCATTAAGCGCCGGCATGGTTAATGAGGGCCGGCGACGTTCGCTGCGTGATCCACCTCTCTGGAGTTGGATTTTGTACTGCATGTTCGGTGGCACAGACTGACTTGTGTCACGAGCCACAGGCTCTACGTGGACAGTTGTCACGGGCACGTCCATCATGGAGGCTGGTGTTCCAAAGCGGTAGATACCGCCCGGGGTGGCTGTTTCGCATGCTGGTGAAAAGGCGGTGTCTGGAGCAGCGTGCGTGCTCTGTGGGACAGCATGGCGTGGGTTACCTTGGGGCTGGGCAGACATGGAACGTGGTATTGTGAGCTTTGGGAGGCTTCTAAGGTTCGAATGTGGGGCTGGTGTGGTTTCCGGAGAATACAGAACGGGGGTTGGGAGTGTCGCAGGATCAAACTTCATCGTGTGGGCGGATGTGGACGCAGAGAAAGCCGAAACTTGCGGGTAGTGCTGTGTTTGCGGTATCACAAGCTGCGGACGGGCAGGAAACATATCCATTGGCGGTGTAGGGGGAGACTCAATTGGTGTGGCCGTTGCGTAGGGGTGATCCATACCTTGGAGCGAAAGGAAGTGCCGCACATTGTCCTGGGGGTCGCATTGCTCCAGCTTCTGGAGGTCCTGCAAGGTGAAGTCTGGCAATTGTCCTGGCCCAAGCAGATCGGAGGACGCTACCACGGAAGGTACGATAACAGATGGCGCCGCATCAGATACTGGACGATGTACGTTCTCCACGGCTCGATGGGCAGTGTTGGCGTTGCCTGGGTCTCCAGCTATGAATATTTTGCCACCCTTTTCTGGAGAAATCGGGAATCCATGCTCTTCTTGGAGCCTAGCCAATTGACGTTGTTGCTTTCTCCATTTAGCACACCGTTCTCCTTTGGCACAAGTGTGCGGTTTCGGCAACAATTGCTCGATGGCAACGATGGATACAGACTCGGCAGGTGTGATGATATCGTCCGCAGGATTGCGACGGCGACGTCCATTACGGTTCTTGCTTTTTGATCTGTTTCTAGCCTCGGTACAAGGGCGCTCGATATCTTCGAATGGAGTGGGGATAGGAGCAGGAGCAATCGGAGAAGTCAAACCATCTGCCGTACGTAAAGAATCGATCTGGTGCCATAGCTGGTGTCTTTTACCGAAGGACTGGATTTCCAACTCTTTCAGGTCGTCAAACTGTAAGTCCAACAGCACTGCACCGGTAATATCGTGGGTAACGAACTTGTCAATTACATCATCTTCAAATCCATTTTGATACATCCAGGTAGCAACGTCGCGAGAACACCATGCACGCACTTCACTGTTATCCAGATGGGCCACTGCTGATGCGATGTTGTTGTATTCTTGTTGGGGGACGATCGTAGCTGGCGTGGGCTCTCTGGGAGATGTCGGAAAGTGGGAGGAGATGTCCTTGGGCAGAAGTGGAGACATCTGCAAGGCGTAGTCGAAGTTGTTGGACGTTTGTGAAGCACGGAAAAGATGTGGACCTCTAGGTCCTTCCACGGGTTTGGGTAGATACCAATCGACATATTGCGGTCTGATGTCATCTCCTGGTGTTCGCACTTCCTCAAAAGTCGAAATGGTAGTCTGGCTCCGCCTGTTATCGCTCTGGAATGTATTAGTCCAGCATAGCAACTAGTTTTTCGCGGGACAACTTACAGACGATCCACTATATTCCTCAAATTCACTCGAGTCATCCTCAATGTCGGTATAAGCAACACTTATCCCTGACACTGGTCGTTCAAGCGACGAGCGAACTGTGATAGTTGAAGTGAAGAAAGAATCTCTTGTCTTTCCCCTTTCAAACATCTCTACGCCCGGTTCTAACGGGGTAATGGGTGTCATGGCCTGCTATAAGGTCGTTAGAGCCTCCCGACCGAGATTACTGGACCCAGTGATTCCAGCTTACCATGATCACGGGTCTGGGATGCGCAGAGCACTCAGAAACGAACGGCGAAGTCGTTCAATAGTGATCTAACAATGTATCCGGGCTGATGTATCAAGCATGGCACGCACACGGTGTCAGAACAACGTTGAAAAATCGGAAAAAGAACCCTTCGGGTGGAGGGCGCTTGCAGTTGTACTTGTAGAGCGACCGTTGATAGTGGATGCTGGTGGCTCGAGACAGTCACAGTTCAACTGCTGCAGAGAGAGCACATCTGCCGGGTTGTATCCTCCAGTGAGAGTTCTCGAGTCTAAGATAGACACGAAGCCTCCGCCAATCCGCGAGTGGAGCTTTCCCGCCCGCATGAGGTCGATGTGAGGCCGGCGCTTGTACAACAGGACTGAGAGGGCACTGCAGCAACGCTATTTGTCGCTCTGCAGATTGAAGATGTACCTAAATGTTCCCAATCCGGCAACGCAAATGCCATTAATATCTTTTACCCACAGGTCACGCTGCACTAGGCCAGGGTCGAAAGGGGGCTCGCTTCGGCACGACGACACTGGGCACACCGTACACGGCACAGTCTAAGGAGAGAATCGTTCAAAGGCACCAGAGGCGATCATCACGGAAACCAACTTCGATGCATTGCAGATCCGAGCTGGCCATGCCGTGTACGTGTACGATGTACGGTGCCTGCTTCGACAGGTCGCACAGCCTCATAATGGTACGTATTTCCGACGCTGGCTTGTTGCATGAATAACTTTGCCTGTCCAGCGGTCAACTGACTCTGGCATGGGCTTCGATAGTAGGACTTCCCTGTCGGCGATGGTTCGGGCAGCAAGCGTTGTGGCTGGCCAGTGAGGTTGGGGAGACGGTTGAGATGAATCACAGATCGCGGGATGCGGGCGGGCTTGTCCGGCAGGGGACACTGCCTCGCGAAAGTGTGAAACGACAGCCTCATCTCAAGCCACCTGCAACGCGCGATATTGGCAACAGCTCATCACAGAATTTGTCACAATTCAGCATACAACGGCTGCTGACAAGCTGCGTGCATTCGCGTGCCCAGATGCACAGCAATCCTATTGTACGTCATCGGTCTCTCATTCGGTCTCAACTGCCTTCGCATCGAATATACTAAGGGTACTCCCTGGGCCACTCTGTTGTAGAACACGAATGTCTGCCACCGATAACGGATGAAAGCATTAACCCACGTCGCCAATGATTTCGATTCTGACCGCTTCTCCGGCCGCGTGAGGCTTACTACTCAGGGGAGCAGCTTGTGAGAGGTCGCGATGGAACCGTCTCCAGGTCTTTGGCCAACGAGGTCGCAAAGAACAGCTACACCACACTCCCGTGACTGAAAACTCATGCGGGTCGAACTGACTCTCCTCTGTTCTGCCCTCCACTACCACAATGGGCCCGTTGAAGCGTGGTTGAGCAAGACGAATCAGCTTGTAAAGGCGCACTCTTGAGATTACACTACAACTCGCTAAAAGGACCTTACGAACCGGCCTTAGTCTAAGTCCACATCGACGCTCTTTGCCAAGAGAGCTCTGAAAAGCTACTTTGCGCAGTTTTCGCGAACATGGCGCCGACACAACGGTTTTCGTGCCCAGCTCAACATTCAGAATTTGTCCAGACCTGCGTCACGTTCCGAAGAGTTCTGCCGATAGCATGCGACTTGTGTTTAGCTTGTCGTCTATCAATCTAGACTGAATCATAAATCCAGCTAACGGGCAGAAAAAGACAAAAGAGTTGAAGAAATTTGCTAGAGATTTGACGAACAACCTCACGCTCCGTAGCGACAAGGCCCACACCCAGACGAAGGAGGCCAAAGACCTACCGAAGACCAGGATGGAGACGACGGGTTAAGGTAGATGCCAGCCAGGGTAAAGTCCATGCTGTCAGGTGAGCAAATTTTACGCGTGCTCAAAGCCCAAGGAGTACATGTGCATTCAAGAGTCATTCGTGGACTATCAAGTATTGACTGTCATAGTCGGTAACCAATGGCAAGCTGCATCTGCCAATGTCATCCGAACAGGAAAACACTCCATGCTCACAGAGGCCCGATAAAGACCAGCCTAATTAGCTACAATTTTTCAGCATGACGGCCTAATTAAGGGACTATACATAGTAGCAATAGTGCGCGAGGCAGCCCCTGTCAGATAGTTGGATCCACTGTGGGAGCTAGGCTCATATGCATTTTCATTGGCCGGACTAGAGAAAGCTTGTCAAGCAAAATCCAACTCCCACGCATGCATCTGCACCACTCAGCGCGCAATCCCGCGCGGAGAGAGCCATCACGTCTTCGCTCTATCGCTTCTGCATGTTGCGCCCATGTCAGCGTGCCGCGTCACACGAGAATTTACAACTCGCGTAGCTCGGAAATGCGCACCAACCGACCTGCCTCCTTTGGCTGACCATGCTCTCTGTCTTCTCGTCGGTCCAACTAGTTCGGTGGTCAAGTCCCGCAGCGGAAATGATCACGACAATTGCTACCTCAAATTGGGTCAGCTCCAGTCTGCATGACCCCTCTCTTTTGCCCCAACATTCTGGCCAATTGTTACACGAACAAATAGCTTCAAGAAACAGCCGCATATTACGGTGCCACGAGGCACCGCGCATTTGTCGGTGTCGATACCGAAGCAGGAACCAACCTCATGCTGTCACGCTTCACAACATTGAACACGTTCATTCAACGCTCCACACGCATCTTATAATCAAAGATCTACAGAGACGGACCAAGTCACTAACAACGTTCGGGCCGGCCAGTTATCGCAGCCGCTGCAAGTGTTTACGGCTGCATTTCTACTGCCCCACAAGAGGTTGGGGGACAGTAAAAAGCCAAGAGGCACAGACCTGGTCACCAGAGTTCGCGACCGGCTGGAAAATCCTTCCTCTAGTACCGAAAAGATCCATTGACGTGCTCGAAGGTCTTCCAATCGATCCATAGCCGTCCAGAGATGCATCCCGCCTAGTCTAGTGCCGCAGTTGGCTCTAGCGCGGCGGGTAAGTAAGCCCCAAAATAGCTGCAATCTCGAAAGGCCCCAAATTTCGATGACTGCCTGCAGCGTGTGACTAGTCTGACCAATCATGGTGCCGTACGACATGCACATTGGTGTTCGCACTCTCATCCCGTTGGATGGATCCTACAGACCACTGGGTCAAGAGCATGGGGTCCAAGAATAGATCGAGCAACATTTGCTCACATTTGTGCCGTTCATGGCACTCTTAAGGTACATATATGTCAGTCCCTGCCCACCAAGGACAAGCAGACAGCAGCATAATTTGGTTCCACACCTTCTTTTCACATCGAAGTCCGCTGGTCGAACTTCGCGTACCTATCTTTAATTACAAGCAGCCGGCCGAGCCCTGCCATCCTGTCCCTTGCAAATCGTCCCGTCGCGCGTTAATCGTTATTGCCGCATTGTTTACTAGCCTTCTGGTACCACTGTCCGGGGCTTTAGTACATACATCGCCATGTCGCCCTCCACAGCACTCACACCCACTGTCAAACAACCCTCAACCATGGTTGGAACCACAACTGCTGCCAACGTAGCCAAGCAAGCTGCCTCAAAGATGCACCGTCGGTCACGAACAGGTAAGGGCAACCCTTTCAATTACCATACAGATCCTTCCCGCCTGAACGCTCGGCTAATTGCAACCGCGCAGGGTGCTTCACATGCCGTCTGCGACGGAAGAAGTGCGATGAGGGTAAGAACTCATGTCGTGCCTGCAAACATCTTGGCCTCAAATGTGAATACAAGAGACCAGTGTGGTGGAGCAACAACGAACAGAGGAGAAACCAGAAGGAAGTCATTAAGAACATCATCAAGCGCACCAAGTTGAACGAGAAGACCACACAAGGAGTCGCAATTAGCACCAACACACCACCAAGTCTCTGTCATTCATTGCAAACTGCTGATAACTACTCTGATGGCATTGGCTGCACCCGCGCACATTCAGTCGACTCCCAGAACTCCCTGGACTACAACTTCAACACAGTAACTCCACCTGATTTTTACAACTCGGCGATGCCACCGCCAATGTTTGCTCCGATTTACCAACACCCTGGACAATTTGCTCCTTACGAAGTTGACATCAAGACTGAGAGCCAAATGTTCATCAACGACATTCCCACTCGTAGAGACTCCACATTCTCCACCTTCAGCCACTACCAGACACCACCGGCTGTTGGTCATGGCTATCCTACCGATAACTGGGTCCAACAAGACTACTTTGAGAGCCACAGGGAGACTTTTGCTGATGAGCCGCTTGGTCTCAACACCTTCGACTTTCCCACACATGGCACATTCAGTCCCTCCCACCAGCCAATGGTCCAAGTTGATGAGTGCGACCAGCATCTTCTTACCCACTTTGTCGACAGCGTTATGCACATGATCTACCCAGTGCTGGAGGCTAACCAACCTGGATCTGCTCGTGACAAAGTCATTCTGCCAGCTCTTGAGAGCAATAAGGCCTACCTTCACGCCTGCCTGAGTGTATCTGCTCTGTACATGAAGACCACCCAAGGGCTTCAGGGAGAGGAGATTGACAACGACATATACAGGAATCGGTTTGCAGCCGTTCAACAGCTCACAGACTCCTTGATGGGTGATCGCGACCACGCCCAGACGCTCGAGGCTACCCTCGGAATGATTTTCTTCCCTTGTTCAGTCGGTCGATTCGATGATGCATTGGTTGACATTCCCTGGCACCAGCATTTCCAGGCGGTTCAAAGCCTGGTTCACAAGCTCGAACTTCCAACCCAGCTTGTCGCGATGAACGGACACCAGCAGTCTCAGCCTCCTTTCAACATGACTCTGACTTCGTGGATCGATATTCTTGGCGCGACTATGCTCGGCAGGACACCGTCCTTTGCTGACACTTATCGTGAGAAGCTCATCGCTGACGCGCCTTCCGGCCTTGGCGAACTCATGGGTTGCGAAGACCGAATCATGTACTTGATCTCCGAGATCGCTTGCCTCGATGCTTTGAAGCAGGAAGGCATGGATGATGTCCAGCTTTGCCAGCACATCCAGCTCCTCGGTGAGCAGATAAGCTTGACAGAACCACCTGTTGGGTCGAATAACAGCGCACTTTCATCTACCGGCGAGATCCTACCCAGGCAGCTTCGTAGGAACATGACTGCAGTCTACCGCTTGGCCGCTCGCATCTACCTCTGTAGCCTGGTTCCGGACTTCGACCGAACCCAGCCCATCAATGCCAATCTTGTCAGCGCTCTCAGCAAGGCTATGGACTACATCCCGGCTGGACCTGAGGGCTTTGACCGCTCCCTTGTCTGGCCCTTGCTCGTTGCAGGCACAGTCTCTCTTCCCAACTCATCTTTCCGCAAGATGTTTTCTGAGCGTACCGCTCGCCTCGGTGACGCCTCCAACTCTGGCTCATTCGGAAGAATGAAGGCACTTCTCAATGAAGTGTGGGCAGTCAATGACCACAACCTCTCCAAGGGTATCAAACAGAGTGTCCACTGGCGGGACACGATGCATCAGAAGGGCTGGGACTTTTTGCTCATCTGAGCATTCTCGTCGGTCTGCTGGGAAGCATCTCAACCTGTTTGCATTTTCACTTCAGGCGTCTTTTCGTCGCAAAGCGCTTGCTTCTTCTTTACACATATTTTCTCGCACTATACCCACTTTCTGTTCTTTCAGCATTAGCAGCTCCGGTGAGCTAAAGACATTCTTATGGCATGAAGCATCAACTGGACGATGCAGGACTATGACGATACGGCTGCATACTTTGGTTTGGGAAACGGGCATTGGGAAGCTAGTGCAGCTCCCACATGCTGTACAGTACTTGATAGGGGCATTGCCCAGCTCGAAAAGAATCGAAGCCTACTGGCGTATTGCTCAAACCCTTTTACCGTCCTCTCCCATTCTGAAAAAAGTGATTGGCTGCTGTTGTTCGAGGCTCTAACCTAAGCCTTGTCCGACAGACTGACATCTAAATTTAGCTTGAATACTAGAGCGATATCAACGCTGCACTTCGACGCCAATGACAATTCTGTCATGCAGTTCGTCTGCAGCGTGTTCTCTGGTTGTTCTACCAAGACGGAAGAAGGTTTTGCCTGAGTGTAATTAGCCCCAGCTGATCTAGAGCCAGTTGATTACGGCCCGCGCCCACCTACAGGGCCTTCCTAATCAGCCGTCCTGTCTTAACGTAGCACTTTGACTTCGTATTCCGCCCCCACCCTTTCTGTATACGCACCCGTACCGCTCTCGATCACCGTACTTTACACAAGCTAATGGCGTCCCCGGCCACAAAACATTTCGCGTCTGTAGACACATCGACGCAGGGACCATACAAAGACGAGGTCGAGTCGCCGAGCATCTCAGTTACAAACGCGCTGGCACGCTACGAGTACGACCATGCCACACCAGGGGGCACCAAAATTCTCATGGTAGAATGGGAAGATGATGATTCAACGCGCGGGGTACGTGGGGATTGGCACGTATCATGGGAAGGCAGCACGAGGGTCTTGCCGGCAGACGATCAGCAAGCCGGCGATGTGAATCGCATGTATTTCTTGCTGCCACCAGGCGTTGCAATACCCAAGAGCGTCACTCTCACACATCGTCCACAGGAAGCTGGAAGAACACCTGTGGTATGGCATACAAATCCGCTGCCTGCGTTGTTCCCGCCAGAGCTGGGTGCATCAGCACGCGCAGCTGGAAAGAAGGGTGTTCTGCACACAATATGGGCGAAGAAAAGATTGCAAGTGTTACAAAAGGAGATCGAGGCTGAGTCACGGGATAACGTCGAGGGTATTGGGTTACTCATGGCAGTGCAAGAGAAAGAATGGATTGAGCAAACATTTGGCGTCAATGCGCGGCCATCCGGTCTCAACATCTCGCTCCCAACAGGACCACCAATAAATGGACCTGCAAGCCCTAGGTCACCTGGCGGGGGACGACTACTTGATAAGCTTGCAGGCTTAAAGTTGAGCACCAACCAGCGAGACTTCACACCCAAATCAGAAGATGTAAATGGCAATGCGCCCTTTGCAAACCCTCTCTCGCCGGAGGGCTCGGATGTTGCTGTGTCCTCCTTCTCTTCTTTTGCGATGCTGAAAGGTGATAACCCGTCTTCACTGGCAGCAAAACCACAGCAACAGCCCCAATCTGCGCCAACAGCAGTGCCACGAAAAGTTGCCGTTCAAATCCCGCCACCATCAGTTGTTGCACAACAGAGCTCGACAGGAATGGCATCGCTTAATGCACTGTCGAGTCCAGTGCCAGTCTTCCAGTCCCGGGAACCGGCAGAGGCAGCGGAAGATGACGACGATAAAGATGACGGTCTATTTGCAAGCCCTATTGACCCAAGAAGCCCTGAGATTGGGAAAAGCCCCTTTTCATTTGCAGGCAACGATACAGCGAAATATTTACACAGGGGTGATGTTTCGTAGTTTTGAGGAAAATGAAAGCAGGTTTATATCATCTTATAATTAGCGGTTCATCTGTAGACATTGACTGATGGGCGGTTTTGTATCTGTTGATACCTAGGCGGTTCTCTATCGAAAGAGCAAAACTTTATGAATAAACGAATTGCACATGTGACCATTCCACGGCCGCGTCTTCGTTCTTTGCCAAATGTGACTGCGACTTAGTCCTCACTATTATAATTTCAAAGTAGCATTGGCAGGAATATGCAGACGATGTTCGTATCACGTGAACAAACTGTTTGGACCCTGTGCGCCAAGCATCGATGTCATCGCCATAGTTTTTGGAACCTTGAACAAACGTCATGTAGAACACGCCAAACCTTCTGTTCGCGCACATCTCTGCTTCTTTGAATACAGAAACACGTGCGTAAAAGCCGAATCATATCTGAAGCCAGCGTTTCCTGTTTGACCGTTGCAAAACCTTAGAGCCTCTCTTTCATAACCATGGCCGCGGGCGGCTTCAAGATGTCGTTAGGCAGCCTGAAGGCGAAGCCAGGCCTCAAAGCAGTAGCTGTTAATAAGGACACAAAACCTAAGAAAGCGTTACTCGGCGACGACGAACCAGACGATACGAACAAACAACAAGAGATTTCAGGATTCGACGCAGCAGAAGGTGGCGCAATCGACATCAATGGACCGAGGGAAAAGAAAGGGCCGCTAGTCATACCCTCACTGCCAAATCGCAATTGGCGCGATGAAGCGCGAAAAAGGCAACTGGAACGGGCACCGCATATACAACAACAGAATGGGGACGTTGTAATGGACGAGCCAGAGAAGGAGGTTGTGTATGGGCTCACCGTACCAAAAAAACCATCGGAGTCGCAAGAGAACGATGATCTCGAATCTACAGAGCCCATGGAAGTAGATCCACAAGAGAACTTGACAGAGGCGCAGCGGCTCGAAAAGCAAGCCCTTGAATCCCTCCTAAACGGCAAATCCACCGACGCCTCACGCATTGTCCCTGCCATAACTGACGAAGAAGCTTTGCGAAATGACCTCAAAGATGCGCCCGACGAACCTTCCCTGGATGCCTACGAAGCCACGCCTATCGAAGGCTTCGGCCTGGCAATGCTACGTGGCATGGGCTGGAAAGACAGCGACGGCGAGACGCGCAAGAATGGTGCAAAGGCGCCGAAGGAGGTCAAGCGCCGACCAGCACTGCTCGGTATCGGTGCAAAGGAAGACGCAGCAAAGGATGTTGAATTGGGCGAGTTTAACAGTCAGGTGAGGGGAAAGAATGGCAAGAGGAAGGACGCACCACAGGGATACACTCCTGTTACCTTACGAAATAAGAAGACAGGCGAAATCATCACCGAGGAAGAGCTCAAAGCGAAGTTGGAGAATCAGGATCTCGTGCAAGACGAGCAACCAGCAAGGGAATCGCGCAGGCGCGACGACGATGGCGATGATGAGAAAAGTGAGCGGAGGAGAGACAGACGGGATGATCGTGAGCGCGACCGACGGCGCAACGACGACTACGACAGCGAACAAAGACGCAACAGAGATCGCAAGGACGAGCACCGGCGAGACAAGTACGATGACGATAGCGATCGCCGGCGAGAGAAGCGGAGGGATCGCGATCGGGAAAACGACTACGATAGTGGGCGTAGAAGAGAAAAACGCAGAGATCGTGATAGGAGAAACCGGAGTCGCAGTCCGAGAGACGATAAACGACGCGATCGGTACAGAAGCCGAAGCCGAGACACGAAAGATAGACGGGATAGAAGGGACAGGAGCCGGAGTCGAGACGACGAGGATAGAAGGAGGAGGAGGAAAGAAAGGGACTACGAGAATGAAAAAGATGAGAGGAGAAGATACAAAGACGAGAAGAGCTCGAGGAGTTAGCGTCGGTCTTCAGAAAGGCACAGCACGAAAAGCCTGACGCCAGCAGACGCTGTTTTTGGATGACCTCAAACGTGCAGCCTGCGCGTAAAAGCCCTAGTATTATTGCACAGTGTATTATTGCAAAACATATCGTTGCATGGCCGACGCCGTACACATACCAAGCTTGCAATTACGGTAGGATGTTTACCTATGGCACACACCGTATTTGCCACTCCCAAGACTGCAGTGAACAAAGACGTTGGCGTGCTAGAAAACAATGAAGCTGATGTTGAAATTCACGGTAAAAACAAACCTCCCTAATGTGAAATGTAGTGGGGAACTCGGCCACATGGGAGACAGAAGAGTGCAAGGAGGATTTCCCTGGTAGCTAAGTGGATGGCGTCAATGACAAGCCAGAGCAGGAGCTGCTTGATAGAGCATTAGACATGCCCAGTGGGGCACAGTAGCTCCAAAAAGGTGTGCAATACAATGAAAACAAATTTCACAATAGGAACGGAGAGCAGTTATGAAGTCCAGTTGTTGATTGAGGTCATAGTCCATCGGTGCTGCAGGAACACTCAAATGTCCTGGCGTATATCGTACATTCATATATTTGCTAGCAGGTGCCCAGAAAAACAAAATGGCAAACATAGTATAGCAAATCATCCAGTTGTTCACCTCAACATTAGTAAAACGTAGTAGTGTATGTATAAGCAACAATACACTCAAACAGAATCTATCATTACAAGAGAAGCGTCTAGAAGTTCCTCGATGGAAGAGGTGCCTCTGGCTTGGGATGTTGATTGCTGTAGCCGTTGGCATTGGGGTAAAAGTTCTGACCAGGCTCTCCAGCGGCATAGCCGTTAGCATGTGGCATGGCACTTGTCGGCTGCCCACGGAAGTACTGCTGGCTCTCTGCCGCACCATCACCCATAGTTCTCGGCTGGGGGCCTCCCTCCTCTGCCATTTGCATTTCGGTTTGGTAGCTCTGGTGGTGCTTGCCACGTACGGCGGGCAAGAAGTCAATGAAGAAGCTAAGGACGTACCAGGTGTAAACGAATGCAATGATCCATTCGAATACAGCGGCTACATTCCAGTAGTCGTACCGTTGAGTAACCCCAAAGACTATACACAGGCAGACCTCTGCAATTATGAAGGCGAGCTTGACCCAAAACGAGATCCGGAGGATCGAGTGCTGGCGGTAGTGGATACCTAGGCGCTGGTACTCCCAACAGATGAAGATTGCGCTGACGATGTAGCCGATGATGAAGATAGCTAAGCAGATGTTGTGCATTCGGTTGTGGTGGTAGTTGTCGAAGATGGTGAGGAGGATCAGACCGACTGCACCTACAATCGCAGCGATGATGCTGAGCAGTGAGTAAATCTTCTGCCACACTGATGTGTTAGGTGCGAGTTTGCCGGCGTGGCGCAAGTAGCGCTCGAAGATAAATGCAAGGTCAAAGGTCACCACAGTGACCGCGGACATGGCAATGAACATCGGTTTGAGGGTTTGTGCGCCAATATCTGGTCTGCATTAGTACCAAAGCGTGATAAACATACGCATAGCTGCATTAAACACACCAGAGATGTAGGCTATTGTTTGACCATCAGTCATTGTTGGGTAGATTGGATGCCCCTTCGTACTCCAGTACACCAGCATAGCGATTAACATGGCCATCCATACTATCGAACTGAAAATGGGCACAACCCAGAACGATGCCACCAACATAGTGACTGACGTCAAGTGTTATATTGACGCGGCGGTCCAAAATGTGGATAGGACTGTAAGTCTCGCTGATCGCAGATATGGAAGTTGCGCGTTTCCTGCGTATCGAGGACAATAAGGAGGTCGCTGGGTGTGACGAGGGCAGTCCCTGAGCGGGTTAGATGAGGTATGTGAATCAAGGGTCGTTGCAGAATCAATGAAAAAACTGGTCTTGCGTGCAAATGGAATGCCATACACGCTATTATTGTTGTCGAGCAAGGCTTGACGTCACTGCCTCATAGACTCCGCCAGTTCCCGCGATCTGCGACCGCCCGAGGGGCTGCGCATCGTCTCCACGTCACCCAGGGCTAAGGCGAGGCGATTGTTGACGATTCATTATTGAAAGCCAAGTTGTTACCGGTGGCATTGCAAAGCAATGGGGGCTGAAGAGACAAAATTCGGTCAAAGTTGTGGTTGCCCTGAGCTGAACTGAGCTGACTAAGGAAATATATCGGGAGTAAGTATGCCCGATTGCCGCAGCTGCATTTTGCTTGATGTGAAACGGTCAGTTTCGAAAACATATGCACCCACTTTTGTCAGGCACGGGGAGACCCTCACGAACTCATGCTGTTAAGTTTTGTGGAATTGGACATCACCACGGACAGGTGCTGGGGTCTATTCTTTATCCCCAAAGTCGGCAAAAGCGGCTGGCAACTCGGCAGCGCGTTCGCTTCACGATCCCGCGGACGACGACCCGCATCGCGGTTATTGACCGAGTTCCAGGCACAGTCAGATAGTTATGTCACCAAAAGTCACGAGACTCGTTGTCTACAACACTGCCCTAGTGTGCCTATCCTGGTCCGGCTCTTTTTGTTCCAAGGTTGAAGTGCAGCAACATGAACGTATGAACAGACGAACTGCATCGCAGGCCGCAATCGCTTGGCAATAATGGCACGTGCAAGTGTGTGGGACTGTCGAAGGAAGGATGATGGTGGTGTTTTTCTCTATATCATTTGAAATGAGAATGCGACTCGAAGCTTCAGCAAGACTGACACTTGCAGAATCCCGTCATCTCGAATCAACGTCGGTCTCTAAGGGCTCGCAAAGCATGCTGGTAGTCAGCGTTCATGCAGTGTACTCTGTCTGACGTGAACCATTGCGGCCCGATGCGAGCGCATGCTGTAGGAAGCAGCCTACTCCCTACACAGAAATTGCAAAGATTCTGCAACGCCCGTTACGCATCGGTATTTTGAGGGTACCTTGCACGGAAATTTGCAAAATTCCAGGGAGCTGCTGGCTTATATTACGAGCCTCACACTTCGAAGCCCAAGATCTGGACCTAAACGATAAGCCGCTATACAAGATCACCACTGGGATCGAGCTTTCAGCCACGCATGCTTTCATATGATTGGCTGGTGCTTTGCAAAGCCCCTAGTGTTCTCGTTCATTGATTGGTGGCTGAGGCGTAATACTGTTGCATGTGGAGGCGCCTGGTTTCAAGCTCAAAGCTCTTCCAAGTTTGTTGTTTGTTATGCCGCACTCTCCACTTTGCAACATGCACAGACTCGTAATCATACGTTTGACAAGAGGGGATATAGGTCGGTGGTACTTGACCGACTCAAGCGCCTTGTGTTAACGGTAGCTACATGTCTTCATACATAGACAAGCCTTAAGCTCCATATTGTCCGCGTTACACTAAGCTTCAAGTCGAACACTATCCCAGCCCCCACACTGCAAGTGTCCCGGCCGTCCTCAGGCTTGATATAGGGTGAGCGCACGTCTTGATACAATCCCCGCATTTGTTTCTATAGCTGATAGTGACTGTGTTCAGCTGCTCGTCCAATGTCTATCTCTCTGTAGTCTGTCTGTAATTATGTTTTCGCAATTCAAGGATCGCGTCGCACGTCGCAACAAGACGAGCAACGGCCAGAGCATCTCTCAACACAATCGCTTGTCGAAGCCGAGAACAAACACGAACTCAAAACCCGCAAGCCCTGCCATCAACAATGAGATCCCTTCTTCAGGTTCATCACGGTATGCGAACCCGAGTGTAAGGAATCGGCAAAAGACCAGGGACTTGATGCTGTCGCCAATTAACAAAGACCCCGGATCAGCAATTTGGTCCGATCACGATATTTGCGATGTCGAGACAGTGGTGGAGGGGCGCGGACGCCGTTCGACAAATGTTTCGAGGTCGAACTCACGTGCACACTCAAGGTCGGGTTCTATGTTGCGCTCATTTGGACGAAGCAGAAGGAACTCGACAGTGAATCTCAACGGCCTGCCGGATTCGAAGACCTCATTGACTTCAACCACACAAGCAGACATTGAAGCAGCGATTCGGTTATTGCAGCAGGTCAAGAAAAATGCGTCCCCTGAAGAACTAGCAGCATTGCGTAAGTATCCCTGGCAACACCCGCCAATGTTTAGCTGAAGTAACACCATTGCTTGTCCTCTCTGTTGCGAAGGTCTTTACTCAACGATCGGCTGACATGAATTTCTACAGGCGAAGCCTTGGAGTGCCCTACGGAATCTGTACCTACATCAGAACTAGAACTCGACAGGCTTAGTCCGGAGATCAGTGGCATTTTGACCAGAAGAAAGTCACTTGTTCAAATACCAGGAGTCGCGACCCGAACCTCACCCGTCGAGGGCCAACGCAGAACATGGAACTCATGGAAGGCACCCCAAATGAGACCTGGAGATGAAGCGAAATGGCGAGCACCTCGGCGAGAACCTTCTCCTTCGGAGTGCTTAGTCGCTTTAGATCTAGCAGATAATGGCCACGCACACACTCCAGGAGAACTGGAATATTCACATTTAGGTACATTCAAACCAGGAACACTCATGGTTGTAAACGGTGCCGTTTCGCCTGCGCCAAGCACGATCAATCTTGAATGCATCACCCAGACCAACGAGAACAACGACTACTTCTCGGCAACTGAATCCAGCCACAGTCCATTGACTGCAAAGAGTGATAGGAAACAGGCACACGTACGAAGCAGGTCTTCTACTGGCGTGCGGGATAACAAGGCGAACTTTTTCTCAGACCTGGCAGTCGAGGAGAAGATACCAATCACTTACATTAAACCGGAAGTAAAGCCAAAGAGGCGACCTCAGAACATATATACAAACATAAGACGGTCGTCTCAAGGCGCCGACACTCTTGCAAACGGTTATCAGGCTTACACTCCATACAGCCCATTCGAGAACCGCATGGTCACACACAACATCTGGCAAGGTCAGGAGGCAACGACTGATGAGTTGTTTTTCGAAAATCTACAACATCGTTCACATCGAGATAATCTCGTTGAATTACCTGCGACTATCACCGACGTAACCGAACTCTCACCCCCTTCCACAGCCACGAGCACAAACACCTTGGAGACGTCCAAGTATCGCACGCTCCGGCCATCGCCAAGGACATCTGACTCTGGATATTCATCTATCGGTTCGTCTGGTAGCAGCCTAAGATCTGCCAATAGAGATCAACAGTATAGTGCACTTCGGATGGCAACCCAAGCGTCCCACGATTCACCGCGCATCGTATACAGTACCAGGAAGAGACAGACAGCGAGTGCTGAATTGCCAGTTCAAGAGGTTTTCTCAACGCCCTTCGAGCAGTCTTTGTTAGCTACCGTACCTAAGCATACACATGGACGCACAATGTCACTGGACATTCCTCGGGGAGTTGCCGAGCTTCCATCTATGGACCCAGTGCTTACATCCAGTACACTGCAATCAGAGACTTCCAGGCACCCTGAAAATCCACCCCCGAGGCCGGTGAGACGCCTGCAGAAGCGTCGGCGATCACAACCTCCGCTTCCTATTGTTCAATCAGTCCAGCCAAGTCGCGGGGTCATACCTGAGGTTCCAGACGATGTGAGAGTCAAATTCACTAGAAGACTATCAATCACGCCCGGTATGGAGTGCTTGACTCATACTTATACCAGCAAAGAACACACAATCTCAGCTGAGCCGACAGCCAGCTTCAACTCCATTGAGCCTGTTTCATCGCCCACCCAACTAGAACCCGATCACACACTTATGATGCCAGCTCGTGATCGTCGAAGGAGTTTGTCCTTTTTTCGAAGGAAATCGATGGCTGGAAAGAAGGAAGATGGCCAGGAGGGAATTCACTCACCCAAAGTTCTTGATTTTGGCACCATTGCGGTATCTCTCGGTGCTTCACCATATGACCCTTCGGCATTTGAATCTCTCCGGAGAGACCTTGTAGCGAATCCTACATACCCCCATCAGCTTGGTCAAGCACGATCGCGATCAAGGTCAGCGGTAAGCATGAGCTCCGACACAGCCGCAGAATATGCGCGCATGCGTAGTAAGGATCGTGCTCTTCCTGAATCAGAGATGCCAGAAATGCCTCAGCATCGTAAACCACGCTGGAAGCCGAAGATGGAGATCGGCGAGGCGAAGCAGTTGAAACGACACTCTCAAACCTTCTGCATTGATGAAGCTCCACCAATGCCGAACATCGATCACTCGCTTTACCCAGCGCCCCTATCCGCCAAACCCAGGCTGGAGAACGCAAATGTTCCGGCGGCGAATCAGTCTCGCATTCGCACCAATTCTCGTCCACAGTCCCCGCTGAGACCTAGCCACACTCGACCGCCCTCGGCTCACAAGAATATCGACTGGGAGCATACACTCAACTGGGAGCAACATGCCCTGCAGTGGAGCCAGCGTCGCCAATCCATCGGTGAAAGCCTAGGACCACGACCAACATTCGAAGCCAAAGAAAACACCGCACCTGCGCCTTGTCCACGCCCAACTTCTTACACATCTCAGGAGTTGAATACCTTTGGTCGCTTCAGTGGTGGGCTTGGCTACGATCACGAAGGCCGTGGCCAAATCGGTGGTTCAGCGGGCACCCGAGAGCTGCACAGCTATGCCACACCAAAGAGCATGCACTTTAAACAAGCTTACGGTGTTGATCTGTCTGATGTACCAATATTCGTACAGAGGCAATAGAAGCCTTGTCATGTATTAACATTGGGCGGCGTTAGAGCATTATACTAATAATCCCATTCTAGTCAAATATGTATGAGCCTTTAGATAGCGCCCACAAACATACCCACGTATATATGAGCGAAACTGGAATGAAAACAAATACCATCTTCCCAACTTAGACTGCTGCATCGATTTTATGTTGGAAGAATGCAACGTGAAATCCCTCATGGCCAATGACTCGTGGCTTAGCGCGATTGCACATGCGATCGAACATTAATCTCACTACAGCCAGAAACGACCAGCCAAAAACGACGAGCCCAACTTACTCCTCATACCGTATACGCGAGTTATATCGATAATTGCCTCTTAGTTATGCCTTGATTCCTTCACTGAGGCAGCAAGAATGGTCGTCACTAACCACATGAGGCTCACTTGTGGCGCACTTTTCCCTCTCCAGCCGACAGTGGTCTCAGCTCGTGTCCGATCATCGACAGGTCAATGACGCAGCTATGAGTGGTTTGTTAAAGTGTGGGGCATCTAAGAAGACCAATGGGCAGTGACGCTGCCGGAAATCCAGGCACGCATGGGTCCTTCGCTATGAACACACTTGGCGGGGGGGGGGAGCCCAATTTTCAGCGCAGCCACCCTCTCAACTTCTTTCACCTCCCCTCACCTCACTGTCAGGACTCTGGATACCTCACTTTCACCAGCCGCTGGATCTATCCGCGACTGTCGTTTGTTGCTTCCGTAAATACCGCACCGACAGCCTTTGGTCGCAATCAAAGGCTCGCCATAAAGACGGCTCGAGGCCGCCTCTTTCTGATCAATCTTCAAGTTGTATCTGCACGACCAGCGCCGCACGTCTTCAACAACATCCCTCCACCGTCTGCCACATATATCTAAAAAAGAACTTGAGCGTGTGTTGTTTTCGTACAACAACCAGACCCCAGTTCCACCCGAATCTCAGCTGCCGCATAGCACGCTCTTTGCGGTCTGTTCCGTCGAGGAACAGTCTGACAGGAGGCCTCGCCCAACACCAAGCCTCGGCTTTGCGCCTTTCAAGCCGCCTTAACGTCCTTTCGTCATCCAGCACATACTCAACTTTTACCAGCTAGTCTTCAAATACCACTAGCGAGGGAATGGCACCTTCTGCTCTTGCGCCCCCTCCAGAGGAATATAATATCTCGTTGAATCATAAACAGTATATCAACGACTGTTCCTTTGGTGCTGTTGAAAACCATGGCGTAGGGAAAGCCAAGCAACTCATTGGCGCTGCTTTGAAGAGCCGTGTCGAGGCTATCGATCACGATATTTGCGACGTCGGTGACGAAGACACTTTCTTCGTCGCTGATCTGGGCGAGGTCTACCGTCAGCACTTGCGATGGAAGGAGAATCTGGCTCGTGTCAAGCCGCATTATGGTGAGTGACGGTTGGCTTCCTTTACAATGCTTTCCCTAACATTCAAACAGCGGTCAAATGCAACCCAGACCCCCAAGTCCTGCGCCTCATGACTGCGCTTGGAATGGGGTTCGACTGTGCCTCTAAAAATGAAATTGAGACGGTCCTTAAGATGGGCGTCGACCCTTCTCGCATCATTTACGCGCAGCCCTGCAAGACCAAGTCTTATGTTCGCTACGCTGCCAATGCTGGCGTGAAGCAAATGACGTTTGACAACGCAGACGAGCTCTACAAGACAAAGCAGCTCTTTCCCGATGCTGAGCTATATCTGCGCATCATCACCGATGATACGGCTAGCTTGTGCCGTCTGAGCCAGAAGTTTGGTGCCGCAATGGACCAGACAGGCGAACTGCTTGAGCTTGCGAAAAAGTTGGAGCTCAACGTCGTAGGCGTGGCTTTTCATGTTGGTTCTGGTGCGTCTGACCCAAAGGCTTTCATCAAAGCTGTGCAGGATGCCCGCTTCGTCTTCGACCAGGCGGCCGCCCTTGGTTTTAATATGCACACCTTGGATGTTGGCGGCGGTTTCACTGGCGATGCTACTTTTGAGCCCATGGCCGCAGTTCTGTCGGCATCGTTGGACGAGTACTTTCCACCACACATCCGCATCATCGGCGAGCCTGGACGTTACTATGTCTCTACAGCGTTCACTATCGCATGCCATGTCATTGCCCGCCGCACCGTTACCGACGCCACTTTGGGCACGACGAACTACATGTTGTACCTGAACGATGGAGTTTACGGCAACTTCTCAAGCATCATCTTCGACCACCAGCATCCGGTTGCAAAGGTCTTAAAGTCTGGCAATAACGTTTTGTACGACATGCACCGTTCGGGCTATGACACGCCTTCCCAGATCGAGTATTCTATCTGGGGCCCGACCTGTGACGGCATTGATATCATTTCCTCGTCCAGCACTTTCCCTGAGCTTCTCGATGTCGGTGATTGGCTGTACTTCGAGGATATGGGTGCGTACACCAAGTGTTCTGCCACTCGCTTCAATGGCTTCACCGATAGCCATGATGTTGTATATGTGTGCAGCGAGCCGGGCGCCCAGGCTCTAATGGGTCTTTGATGTGTTGTACAAACTGGATAAGCTTATGTACATAGGGGAAGTGTACGGCATTGCTCGCGTTACTTTACAGTGGAAAAGTTTGGGGGGTCTTTTTGAATGTCTGATGGATTTCGTAACGTGCGTGGCTTCTAATACAAATGTAAATGTTTGCATTTTCATATCTTTTTATTGTGAACGGACGTTGACGTGAATCATCAGCTTCAGTGGCAGTGATCCTTATCAATTCTATAGTATGGCCTTTGGGTATCGTATCTTAACATCAATCGCGTTTCTCACATTACCGTGGTTGTCATCTCTCAATACCTGAACATAACCACTCCCGCTCTGGCCGGATCCACCTTCCCCAACCCCGCAACATTCCTACACCTATCCGTTGCCAAAGCCCCATTGATGACTAAGCTCATACTTCTCGCTAATATGTCCTCATACTTCTCCCTCATACCAGGATTCACATGCTGCAGGCTTATTATCGTATCGAGATACTCACAGATCTGTTCATGCTGCAGTTCGGGAGTATAACCTGCTGAGTTGAATGGTGGAAGGGGTGGAGCTGGAGAAGAGAGGTAAGTTGAATAAGACGGTGTGGGAGAGTTAGAGACTTGGTAAGCTCGTATCTGGCTCAGCGTCCATGGACTCCACGCCACGATGGGCGCGTTTGGGGTAACTGGTATAACCAAAGCTGGGCATCCGTTCAAGAGTTGAAAGACAATAGTCCCGCAGCCGGGACGACGGGATGTTGACCACATGTTTGCTCGATAGGGAGATATGCCGGTGAAGAGAACTAGCATACGATTTGTACCAATGTCGACCGCTGGGTTGGCTTCGCACATCGCGAGGCTGTGGGTGGTTTCGCTGAGAAGCTTGTGCGCTAGAAGATAGTCACCTGTAGTAATTGGTCAGTATGTATACTTCACGGGTATTGTAATTTATGAAGAACAGGACGACATGGCGTACCTCCAAGAAAGGGCCCAAAAAACTGCGCAATCGCAAAATCATTCACCCTCGGTACAGATGGCGTCCTTGCACTCGCAAACAAATACGGACAAAACCACCCTTTCTCAATCGCCTGGTTATCTCTCGCAGCTTGAATCCCAACAAACCTCAAATCTGCGTCAACACCCATAAGCTTGTGCTTGACGCCGATCTGCAAACTCTTCACCTCAGTCGTCTGCAACATCTTTTCTTCCTCGGGCAGTATGTGCTCCAAGATGCCCCTATCAATCGCCTGCTCCATGATCTTAAGCACTGAATACTTAAGTACAGTGCTCGTTGCAAATTCCCCGGTGCCAGAATTCAGAATCTCAGCCACGAAACTGTCCGCGCCAAATGCACTGGTTACGCTGTCTGCTGCGCTGTCGAAGAGAGGACCGCCGACGAATGCAAAGGTTGTAAATAAAACGGCATCGCGATAGCGCACGTTGGGTAATGTTACGGGGTTATTGTCACCCCAAGGACTGAGAGAAAGAGGCATCTTAGCGAAAGAGGTTACTGTCGAAACAGATGAGCGGGCTACGCGACCGAATAGCGTGTCGCCGAAGAAACGCTTTACCTTGTCAGATTGTTGCGCATCTTCGGGGCTGCTTTGGCTGGAACCACTAGAGTGTTTGGACCCGAAGAGGCCTGAGGGAGCAGTCTCCGTGAAGGGAGGCCTTTGGAAGGACTGTTGTTGTGAGATTTGATAAGGCGGGGGACTTTGCTGGTATTGGTTCATGGGCGGTGATTGTGGTGTCATTGTTTGGGCTTGCTGCATTGTCACCTGGAGCTTCTCTGGTGGCATATTCTGGATGCTCTGCTGAACTTGTTGGATCTGCTGGGATGTCATGTTGGAAACCCCTTGGTAGGATTGTGGTGCTGGGCTGGGCTGTTGTGAGAATTGAGTAAAGCTAGGGTGTTGCATCTGGGCTTGAGTCTGAGGTTGTATGTTGCCATCCTGTGGGAAGGAGAGTTGAGCTAACGCACTCGACACAGGTGCTGGTATCCGAATGTGTGATTGTTGCGGTTCCACCGCGTACGGTGGAGGCTCAGGGGATCTGGGGTCGAAAGATTGCATGGACGGCGCTTGTTGGACGATAGATATGCTCAGCTGCTGACTTAATATGAGAACCACGTATTGCGATGATCCTTTCGAATTTTCGCAGAGCTCTCTGAAGTTGGGGGATGGGTTACCGCAAGGTCAAATGTGTGACCGTTCACTGTGTGGCCGTCCACCGTGTGGCTGATAATAATGGCTTTAGACTAGAATAAAATTCATAAGGAAGCAGTGTTAAATTGCTGAGTTGAAGACGAAAAAGAGAGACAAAGAAAATATGGAAAGAAATACAGATTTAATGCAGGAGCTCTTCGAACGATTTGACAGAGAGGAGGGGGCCTTTAAAGATTAATTACAAGCCTGTACTGCAGCTGGAACCAGCCCTGCTCTGTGGCTTCATGCTTACCGTTTCTGGTGACAAGAGGCGGTCCCTGTCAACTGCGTGAGCCCACGTTTCGCGAACTGCATGCTTTTGACATGTTTTTGATCTCAGCCTTGTGTGTCGTCGAGGAAGGTCGATGCGCTGAGGTGCTGCACGCGAGAGGTTGTCGCCAAGACACCAGAATAGACATCCAGGGTCCTCTAAACCTAACTACTACTCGTTCTACTCCACCGTATTTCGGTCGAATCCAAAGCCTGCTACTCTGCCTGTATTGCATGAAAGCTCAAGTGCGCATCGCCCTGAAGCCGGAAACGTACTCTCGGGCCGTTTGTGTTGACCCGTTGCTGGAAACTGATAGATACGCATTACCACCTCAGCGATGGATATTCGCTTGTTCTCTCGTGTTGAGTAAGATGGCGAATCTTGTATGTTGCTTTGTTTCGGTCTTGATATACTAACATTTTCTTCCTTGTCAGCTTTCTTTCGAGAGATCTTCACACACGGCCCAGGTACCCGTTGTGGATCCTATAGCTGCATGCAACCATCGACTCGGAACATCACCTTTTTTGTGGATCAGATGAAGGGCCCGAAACATGATTGCCATGCACCCGCCAAGTGTGACTTGTGGTCTCCAATTCGGCCGCAGGCGCGTAGAGGGCGTAGCTGACCAATGGGAGACCGTAAACGCCCCGGGCGCGTCGAGAGCATCAGACCCGCAGGAGCCCAATATCTGGCGGTGCAGTCATGAAAAGAGGCTAAGTAAGTTTGCCTCGGACGGCAGCAGAAATCAGGCGCATTTGCCGTTCTTCCAGCTTCCTACATATAGTCTCACCAGTCCCTGTATATGTGAAAGCACTTACTATCCTCCTACGTTATACGTCATCTCCAGGGCTGTCGCTACCCCACTACGCCACTGCCTATTTTGGACGGCAGCTAAGAAGCACCTGTTTTCAAGATTCACTACGCCTGATCTTGCTGATATAGCGACAACAGCAGCGAAAGGCTATATACAGATTTGCTTCACGATTCAGTATGGAGGGCCGTAAGCAAGGAAGGCCAGAAGAGGAGCTCTTCCTGCGCTATGGAGCAGATCCAAACACACCTACTGTCGGTCCCCTGAGAATACAGAAGCAGTCGCCGACATCAAAGAGCCCACCACCACGAACCGACTCAGCTGGGAACTCGAGCAAGCCTCCAGCCTTCTCACGCCCCCCTCCTATGCCCTCGTTCCCTGCGCCACCTTCGAGCCCACCCACAGTTCCTCCGCCCACAGCGCCTCTACCCTATCCCGTGGATAACGGGCCTCCTACACTCAGCCAGGGACGGTATACTCCCCTTAGTGAGCGAGAGCGATCGGCGCGGAATACGACTCCACCGCAGCCAGAAGGCCGCAGACGTAGCTCAAACGCAACAGGCCCGGTTCCTATTTCGCCTGAACAGCGCGCAAGGTTCGATGCAAACGACCCTAACAGACCAAGTGTAGGAGGGTATGGTGGACGAAGTCATGATGGGTCGGTCCAGCCTTCAAGGCTGGCAGAACGACGGGGGACCGCACCCAAACCGCTACCAGACTCGCCTGGACCAGAAACACCAGATAAAGAGGGCTTGTTCGCAAAGGCACCGCAAAGGAAAGGCAGCGCGGACTCAAATCCATTCCCTGAATATCACCAGCAGTACTGGCCCCCGCCAAGCGCAAGTACAAGCGCAGCGGCATCCTCGAGCCAGCCTGCGCAGGCACTCAACATACCCAACCCTGGTGGCATCAACCGCCTGAGTTCGACAGCTTCCACATCCACTGTGAAAGCGCAGCGAGGCTCGCCTCCTCCACCTGAGACCCCGATCATCCCCCCTCCTAGCGGCGGCATTGAAGCACGATTTGCAGCAGCAGGTATTGCGGGAACATCCACTCTGACAAATCTGCAAGCACAAAGTGCTCAGAATGTAGCTGCTGCGCAAAGGAACCAGGTCTATGCAAACCAGCAGCCTCGGCCAGTACTTAGTTCGCCGACTCCAAGCCAGCAGCAGCAGCAGCAACCCATCCGGAGGCCCTGGACGCCAACAGAGCAGCCTGGACAAGCACCCTATGGGCAACCACAGGTCTATCAAGGTATGGGTGAGGTTGGACCAAGCGCTGGCACAACCAGCACCCCTCCTCAAGGGCCTCTTCCACAGGCCCCCGGCAGCGTTGGCAATGTCTCTTCACCACCTCCTAGCAGTATGCGACCAGAACACCCTTTGACCCAAGATATGGGCCGGATGAATATGAACGATGAGCCGCCGCCCTCCTACTCGAGTATTCAGCAGGCAAATGCCCAGCAAGCACAGCGATATCCAAACGAAAAAGGACAGCAGCAACAGCCTGCTACCCAAGGTGTGTCACTGAGTGATCCAATGCAGGGACATCCGGCGTTTGCAAACGACCCACGCCCACAGCAAGCGGGACCATCACAACCCGTCAATGTTGCAGCACCAACGCCTACACCACAGCAGTCTTTGCCACAGATTCAGACATCTCAGCCAGTTCACACACCAAGCCCGGCCCCGACCCCGACCCCAGCCTCAGGAGCAGGTCCAGCATCTCCACCACCATTGCCCGAAGGATGGATTGCGCACCTAGATCCAGCTTCTGGGCAATACTACTACATCCATTTGCCTACGCAGTCAACACAGTGGGAGTTTCCCAAAGGCCCCACGCCACTGAACCTGAACGAGCCCCTATCTCCAACAGGCACATTCGTCAATCCTTTAGCTTCTCCGTCCTTTGTCAAGCAACCCTTGGCGTCTCCCGGGTTTCCAACCCAAACCGTTGGTTACTCTAGTGATTTTGGAATGGCGCCGCTTGCAACACCAACTGCTGCAGGTTTTACAGGCCCACCACCAACTGCGGGCGTGGACACTTATAAAGTGCAACCTACAAATGGCGTGTATTTCGGACCGTATCTAAGATACACGAACATGGATCTTGAACGGGGGCTGTGGCTAGGGTCCATATTACTTGTTACCAATACTCCTCATCCTCCCACGATCCACATCCATCAGAGTCAAGATCTGTCGCCGAACCCTCGACAGCTGAAGGCAAACCCTATCTATACCCATCAAACATGGATTTTCTACCGGTACGATATTGATCTGAGGATGGAAGAAGAGCATGCCGCCAAGTGGACCTACGCCATCACATCACACCTCGGCTGCACACGTTATGAATTCCTAGTCGCTGGACGCCATGAGACTAGCTGGAGGTTCATCGCCCATTCCGGTAACGATTTTGCACTTAATGTAAGTGCCAACGACAGAACCAAGCTTGGTGGCGTAGGGCTCATGTGGAAAGACATTCTGCAAAAGAATGCTGAATGTGGTGGTTTTCATGTACAGTTGGGTCTGGGCGGTCAGATCTATGCAGACAGATTATGGAAAGAGATTCCTCTCCTAAAGCAGTGGACAGCCACAAGCGGCAAAGAGGCACGTAAGAATGCCCCTTGGACAGCCAAGCATGAAGAGGAGGTCTGCCATGCTTATTTCCATTATTACACCAGTCACTTCGACCAGCCGAATTTGCGAGAAGCATTTGCTCAGATTCCACATATCCTTGCACTGGATGATCACGATATGTAAGTTCTCTTGTACATTCGATACGTACAGTGTTGACAATGTATAGCTTTGATGGGTTTGGTTCTTATCCTGAATACATGCAGTTCTCCAACATGTTCAAGAACATTGGGCGGCTTGGTATCGAAATGTACCTGCTCTTTCAACACCATACAACACTCGAGATCCTCCGTAATGTCAGCAATGACATGGATTTATTCACAATCACCGGGACTGGTTGGCACTTCATCAAGTATCTTGGTCCTTGCGTCACGGTCGTTGGCCCAGACTGTCGGTCTGAGCGTAACCCTCACCAGGTCATGGCTGGCCCAACATACCAAGGCATCTTCCCCAAGGTCGCTATGTTACCCCCGAGCGTGCAGCACTGCATCTGGATGATACCAGTACCGATTGTCTACCCTCGCCTAGAATCTGTCGAACATCTGGCACATTCCATGGCAACGGGTAAGAAAGCGGTCACAGGTACCTTTAATATGCTTGGAAAAGTCACAGCCGGTGTTGCTGGTGTCGTTGGCGCAAAAAGCGTTGTTGGCGATGGTTTTAACTCGATTAAGAAAGCAGTTGGCAAGTCTGGATTGATGAGCGGTGTTCTGAGTCCATTCGGCGAGATCGATCTGCTCGATGAACTGAGAGATATGTGGACACACGAGTCAAAGGTAACAACACTAATTGTTTGAATTCCAAACCGTACTAATAACATCAGGATCTGGAACGCACATACCTGATTCGGACTCTACAAGGAATTGCCCACAATAAATCGCTACGGATGACTTTCTTCTCTGGAGCTGTGGACTGTTGTGGTGCCGGTCTTGTGCACGACCCAGCAAGACCACAAGACCACAAGACCATGTACCAGATCATCTCCTCCTCAGTGGTCAATGGCCCACCTAGCAGCTATGTCCTTCGTCTATTGCACAATAACCGGGCGCTTTACATACCGCAGAATGGCCATCGTAGCAATCAACAACCGTCCGACACCAAGGAGGATATGATGGAAATTTTTACTCAAGATGTGAATGGCCAACCTCGCGAACACAAGCGCCTTATGGGTCGCAGGAATTATGTTGCTTGTGTGATCTACGACCCTGAGATTGTCAATGGCACGTTCGGCCAAGCAGTGCCTGGTCATGGAAGTGGGAAGCTGAGCTTGGCAGTAGACTTCATGGTGCAAAATGACGGTGGTTATAGCGCGCCAATGAAGTATGGTCCTGTCATTGTGCCGAGCCTGGAGTACGGACGATGAGATGTGACAGTCTGAGGCGAAGATTTTCTGTGTTTTGTTCTTGCGTTTAAGCGGTTGCATAACAAGGGATGTTCATGGTTTGCGTTGTGCTCCTTTGGATAATTACCAGACATTTGACGCGATACCAGTAGCGACTACTTTTACATACCTATACTTGAACCTGATAAGTGCAGTGTTAATATCAACCTCATGGAATACCCTTCTCAAGCCAGCCATACTGACGGGTGTGCCGATACCGGGAACAGTTTGCCGTATTTGGCCATGACAGCCATGACATCGCAGCTCCTTAGCGCAACTCGGCTTTATACGCTTGCTCGCGGATCTTGACAATCACGACCACAACACACCACACAATGGCAGCACACATGGTTTCGAGGACGGCATTACCACGGTTCTTGTTGCCACAGCTCTCATGGGCGAATGCAGCTACCATCAGACCTGCGGCACAGTATGGGATCGAAGCGAGGCGGCATCGATCTTCTGCAGCACCCGAACAATGCGCCACGAATTCCATCACGACAGCTCTACGCCGGTCGCAGCAGGTAACCACACACTTTGTTGCTGGTTACCCTCCCGCTCTTCAATTTCGCCGCAACTTCAGTGCCACTGCATCACGATTCAAAGATCATCACTTTGACACGCTGAAGTTCGTCCAACGTCTGAAAGATGAGGGGTTCACAGATGAGCAAGCAGAAGGTATGATGAGAGTGCTCGGCGATGTAATAGAAGAAAGGTTCGTTTCCTTAGACAGCACTTGCAGGGTTTTCGGCTGACTTCTTCTAGCATACAAAACCTCACACGTACTATGGTCCTTCGTGAAGACCAGGAAAAGGCTACATACACGCAAAAGGTTGACTTTGCGAAGTTGCGATCCGAACTCATGACAGCTGACTCCACGGAGTCTTCGCTAACCCGTGCATCCCACGAGCGACTGACAAACGAGCTGGCGAAGCTAAACTCACGATTGCGGGACGAGATACAACGGACGCAGGCGTCTGTTCGTTTAGATCTAAATCTTGAAAAGGGCCGCATCAGGGAGGAGGCGAATGTGCAGGAGCTCAAGCTGAAGGAGACTGAGACAAGGATTGAACAGGAGACAGCGCAACTGCGAGAGAGACTTGAGGCCGTCAAATTCTCGACGCTGCAATGGTTGATGTACGTCACAGTAACTTGCATTTCAGTCCTTGACGGCACAACTAACAAGTTCGTAGGGGTGTTTGCACAGGTACTGCAGCGCTCATGCTGGGTGTTTGGCGTTTATTGATGTGAAGGAACTGACGCTCGAAACACTCTCAAGACAAGTGCATGAATGAGTCATTGAGGATCTGTGTAGGGCTGTCTCAGAGGATCGGGTTGTCCTGGGGAGGATGATGTCGATCAAGAAACACTCTGTCACACCCCTGCTTCATGTGCAACAATCGCTGCAAAGCCGCAGTTCATGTACCTAGGTATGCGCCGCATGATAGATGCGTGCTGCAGCGGACGGAGAGCCGTTGGCGGGATCCGATACGATATGCAGACGCTGGACAACGCAACGTGTCGGTACACCAGCAGTACCGTTGCTCTGGTGTCAGGAAAGCACGGCATTTGTTGTGATGCTGAAGACGCACTGCCCCTCATATGATGCAATTGCTGGCATACAACCTGCTTCACACCGTGTCCTGAGACATTCAAGCATCGATTTTGACATTGTGATCGAAGAAATGCATACAGAAGAGTGTTTGATGAATGCAGCCTTCATCTCAAGTGACACGACTCGTGGGTCTGGTTCAGGCTTCACGTCTGCGAATGGGCCAGGTTTTCTAGCTTGTTCTAAGCTGCATTGATTGGCCCCCAACGTGGCATGGTCAATTAGCCAGACTTGCTGGCATCCGTCCATCACAGCGTGACCTGGTGCGACAGCAGATGTGGTCGTAAAGACAATGAAGACGGCAACACGCCGAGTGAGTGGACTGTCATGATGATTTGCACATGTCATGAAATTAGGTTTAGAATTGCCGTCTGTTTGTATACATGAAGAACCACGACAGCTAGCTTTTTGGACCCCTCATTTGCCAAGAGTACATAGACATGAGAAGCAACAGAATGAATCCAGAAGGCAGAGTAGCGTTTGCAGGGCAAGCAGCCTCGTTGCTGGTCAAGTAAGAGGCCATGTGAGTCGACCGTTAAGGCCGCTTTCTGGAGAAGGCGCAGTGGGGTGGTGTTGTCCATGGGCAATCGCTCCTTGGCGCTGTCTTCACCTGTCTAGACAGCCGCTCGCTTCCTCCCATCTTCCCAAAACAACTCGACAAACTCTTCCGTGAACCTCAACAGCACACCGCCTTTATATCCTTCCAAACGCATCTGCTCTCACCCTCATTCCATCCGACAAGTACTCCCGTACATCACACAACCGATACAATGGCGAACGAGGTACGTAACCCTTTATCTGCGCTCCTCCCCGCCGTTGCTGGCCGGCGGGATGCCCCTCTGGCGCTCAACCCCAGGGCACGATGATTGTCAACAGATGCTAACATGGACGCCCTGACAGCGCGAGAGGTACGACCCATCTGGTGTTGACACATCATGACAGAGTTATTGACGTCGCAACAGCAAGACTTTCCTCGCCAGGCTGTGCGAACAGGCTGAGCGCTACGATGGTAAGTGCTTGGGTGCCCAGCGTGTCGGCCGCGCAAGCTAACAGTGTCGTTCACAGAGATGGTTACGTACATGAAGGTCAGTCAACAGTACAACTAGGTATACGCAGGCTCATGAACTTACTGTCTTGTAGGAAGTCGCTAAGGTATGCCCACACCGCCCCTACGCTGTGCCAACACGGGGCCGCAATGACGCGGCAATACCGAGTAACATGACCTAACACTATGTAGATTGGCGGTGAGCTCACCGTTGATGAGCGCAACCTTCTGTCCGTCGCCTACAAGAATGTCGTCGGCACACGACGTGCCTCGTGGCGCATCATCTCCTCGATCGAGCAGAAGGAGGAGTCCAAGGGCTCTGAGAAGCACGTTGGCACTATCCGCGACTACCGCCAGAAGATTGAGACCGAGCTTGAGAAGGTTTGCCAAGATGTTTTGAACGTCCTGGACGAGTCCCTCATCCCCAAGGCCGAGTCTGGCGAGTCTAAGGTCTTCTACCACAAGATGTGCGTCTAAGCGGGTTTCCCAGCGCATCGCCAGGCTGACAACCGCACAGGAAGGGTGACTACCACCGTTACCTCGCTGAGTTCGCTTCCGGTGAGAAGCGTAAGGTCGCTGCGACTGCCGCACACGAGGCATACAAGGTATGACGCAATAACAACATGTACAGTGCAGGCCAGATAACTGACTCCGTCAACAGACGGCTACCGATGTTGCTCAGACTGAGCTCACCCCCACCCACCCCATCCGTCTTGGTCTGGCTCTGAACTTCTCGGTCTTCTACTACGAGATCCTGAACTCGCCCGACCGTGCCTGCCATCTGGCGAAGCAGGCTTTCGACGATGCAATTGCTGAGCTTGACTCGCTGTCTGAGGAGTCTTACCGTGACAGCACTCTCATCATGCAGCTCCTCCGTGACAACCTTACCCTTTGGACATCATCGGATGGCAACGAGGCCGAGGCTGCTGACTCTTCCGCCCCTAAGGAGGAGAAGGCCACTGATGCCGAGGCTGCCGCACCTTCTGAGCAGAAGAGCGAGGAGGCACCAGCTGCTGCCCCCGCTGCCGCCTAAGCAGTTCCTACCTCTGTCGACCTGGTTCATCGCCAGTCACCGTCTCCTATTCCCGGATAGACGAAGGAGGCTGCCACGGCAGCGAGCGTCCTACGGAGTTGTATGTGTCCTGTGATTTCGAAAATTGGCTTTAGCAGCGAGCGGGTCGGATGGTCAAATTCCCCATGACTGATGTGTTTCCCTTTACTCTCCTGTGTCACCCGCACTGTTTCCATCGAGCATGCAGCCTACTGAGATTGCGGTAATCGCGCGATCGCTTACATACTTGGTATCCTTTGTACAGAGGGCACTGATACTGCACGTGGAGGTGGAGGTTTTGGCGTGGTTCCTCAAATGCAATCCCATATTCCCCTGTACTTTGTCCTGCTCATATGAACACCTCTACCAACATGACCACTTGGGCGCATATCCTTACTGAAGCTAGTTCTCGTTAACAAAAGTATCATCGTGTATGATGACCACTGGAGCAGTTACAAATACTACCATGGACCTGATGGTACTTGCTCGGCTATCAAAATACCCAAGAATCATCTGTATAGCCTGCCTTCAACCAAAGGAGTCTTTATGCATCTAGATAGTCCTCTTGATTATCTGAGTCGATCACATGCAATCAGCTTCACATGCGCTCATGAAGACCCTGTAACCTTTTGTCCCGTGGGCTTGGATTTGCCCCACTAAATTTCTGGGAGTGAATCCCCACCATATCCATCCCCCACCGCCACTATGCTTCGCGCAACAACCTGAACACATCCTTCCAGAACGTACGCAGTGCTTGGTAGCGCGAATCAAACAGCAATCATGCCTTGAAAATCTAGACACTACGGTCAACGAACCACAGACGGCCAGCGCGCTCGCACCCGTACTTTCATCACGCAGACGCAGACATAGGCGCAGGCGCAGACGCAACCAAGCGCCGCACGAACTCGTGACTCATCCAAACACGAGAAATAGCCGCGATGGCGTATACAAAAAACTACTACCAAATTCTCGGTCTTACTGCGCCTGATCCTGGCTCTTCAAATAGACACACGGCAGCAGAGTTGAGGAGAGCGTATAGAAATGCGTTACTGGCCGCACACCCAGATAAGAAGAACGAGACAATCGAGACAAGGCATAGCGTGGACGATGTCAAAGAGGCATACCTTGTTCTGAGTAACGCGAAGGACAGGACGGAGTACGAAAACTGGATTTTACGAAACCCACACATTCTGCACATGGAGACGAGGGTGGACGCGGGTGACGGAGGGCAGACATTAAGTCAGGACTTTATACTTGGGCTGGAGCTTTTGGACCTTAGTGATTTTGAAGAGCAGGAGGGCCAGTGCGAGGGAAGTGATGAAGGGGAGTGGACAAGGGCTTGTCGGTGTGGTGATGAGAAGGGGTTTAGAATTCTTGAGGAAGACCTTGAAGATGCGGAACGGAGGGGTGAGAAAGAGGTGCTTGTGGGGTGTGGGGGGTGTAGTTTGTGGGTTAGGGTGGGGTTCGATGTTGAGGAAGGCTAAGTATAAAGGAAGGTGAGGAAGAAATAGACACACAACTATTGCAGTAAGAACACGGTGCAGCTTATGGTTATGTACGAAACGGTGATTATGTATTGGCTAGAGTAGTCACGCATAGCATGATGTGTCAAAAGTACAAGCGTTTGCATCAACGGTCACTGTAGGCCAGGATTGCATCCGAAGGGGCAAACTCATTATAACAACTTTTCCTGTCGATTACGGGTACACTGCCAAAGTAATAATGACTGTTCATTTACAGCTATCTATTTACAGCAAGCCTGACCATACATGTCCGGAACGCATTAAACAGTACATTTGCCTATCTTCCCAAAGTTATCTGGGTCATCAATATGAAATAAACAATCACCTCTGCGTTCTTACCAGCCATTATGCAGGGTTATATGCCAGGTCCCCGGGAATCTCATATATCACGACTTTATACCAGTTCTTGGCTTAGCTCCAGTAACATAAGGTTACCGCGCGCCGCCAGCGCAGCATGCAGCAGCTTGGGTTAGAAACCGGTGGGGATTCCATCTCCATCCTGGATCAATGAGATGTCTATGGGTAGCGTGAAGCCATCCGTAACCCTCCCTTCGCCGCTTCACGGCCACGGGTGATTAGGAAGGAAGTGTAGGGCGATCTCATGCCGTGTGCTGGAGGCTGAAGGCGCGAGCGAGCGGGCC
Source organism: Leptosphaerulina australis (assembly GCA_026120165.1). NCBI lineage: Eukaryota > Fungi > Ascomycota > Dothideomycetes > Pleosporales > Didymellaceae > Leptosphaerulina > Leptosphaerulina australis. The sequence goes on from JALRMI010000047.1 coordinate 35,369, forward strand.
AAGAAAGCCTACCCGCTACGTGGCAGACGGATGAATGGAAAGGGAAAAGGGAAAAGGGAAAAGGCCAAAACAGCATCTTACAGGCTAAACGTACAAGCTATGGTTTCTTCGCCTCATCTCCATTCAACAAGGAAATGTACGTACCGGTTCAGGAATCTTTCATCAAGACTAGCTGCAGATTCAGAAACCCTGAGGCCAGTTGCTTCTGATGTGTGGAGAGTATACAGGAGGAACAACTGGCCAAGTAAAGAAGCCTGGAGACCAGCCTGGCAGTTTGCTTCTCCGCACGATTACAACATTTCAATGGAATGTCGTGAAAGGCATGGTCAACATGGCGAAAACAATCTCTATTGATGATACATCATGACGTAAAGCAGCAAATACCAGATGAATTAGTACAAAGGCAGAAAAAGTCACAGAAAGCATGTTGCAATTGCCCCCTCCTTTCCCCCATCTATACCAACGCCAACGCTTAGATAGCCACCCTCAAAGCCCCAGACCAACGCCGAGCGCCAAACGAGCCATTATTAGCACAGGATCAGAGCAAGAAGATCTTGTGCATCAGTGGATGAGATCGCCGTTCTCATCAAGCTTCATGCCCTTCTCCTCGAGCATGTTCTTGATCGCAGGGACCAAGTCCTCAAAGCTTTCCACAAACGGAATGTTGTAACGATCACAAACGATGTGGATATTGCCAGCGCGCCAGAAACGCTTATCGCAACAAACCACGACCTTCTTGGACTTCGCCCAGAGACCCAGCTCCAACATGGTAACTGGGCTCATTGTGCTGACGTCCAAGAAAAAGCAGATCACGTCAGCTTTCTCTAGTGCTGAAAGTTCCCATTCAACTTGGTGTCTGAATGACTCATTCTTGGCTTCTTGCGTAGCATTTGGATCCCACTGGCCTCTGCGTGGATTGTTGACTGTGATGGGTAGTGTGGAGAGGAATGTTGCCATATGCTTTTGCCACTGTACGGCTTTGCCCATTTCAATGCTACCTGCAAGGAAAACAGAGTACTCGCGGTATGTTGGAGCCTCGGGTGGCATACAGTGCACGAATCGAGGGTGTGGTTTCAAAGGTGGTGATGGGAGGGGAGGTAGTTGATTGAACTTATCTTCCACGACGGCGTCAATATCAACAGTGGTGCTCTTGCTGGCAGGGTTGGAATCTTTCTCTTCTGATGGTCTCTCCTCAAATTCTCTCTCGCATGTTGGGCACTCCTTGGGCTTGGGCTCTTCTTTTGGCATCATGGTTGAGGTCTGGCTAGTGTGCGCTTCTCTAGACTTTGACGCTGTTAAGTTGTAGTGTGTTACTTGTGGATAAGACCCGGTCAGAGTAAGAGTATTGGATCTCGACAAATGATTCGCGATTTGGTTTACTCGCTCCGACACGTGGATGTTTCGCCGTGGGAATGTGAAAGATCGCTCAGTGATGGGTAAGGAAGTCTGGGTGGGTTTGCCAAAAGTAAGGGCGCTTGCAGCTTTAATGTTCGATGCGGATTGAATATGGTAGGAAGCGGCTAGTGCCATCTTGAGGGCTGAAACAAACAAAGTCGGTATGGGTTTATGTGCCGCAGCTGTTGTAGGTCAATGCTGAAATTGATTGTTGCGATATAATGGAATCCTATTGTTTGCTCGTGACCAGCTTCTTTATCTATTCGATTGTTCTCTGTGTGTCAAAGGTGACTGTTGTGAGTCTGATGCTCAGCCTCAGACCCCGTTGTGGCGCTTCAGCGTGAGCAGCACGGCCTCAGGCTCTAACGGCCTTTGATCGCATCTTCCCATCTTTGTACACCTAAATGGCCAGAGTTGCCTGATTGTTGGCTTGTCACCTGTATACTGAAATCCCGAACATCATCGTGGCTGACCGCAAGGCTTTCAGGTTCTCACAATGGACATTCCGATAAGCTGACCTTCGTACCAAACGCCAAGCACCAAAATGGAAGCCGATATGCTGCTGTGCAGTCACTTGCCACCATTCAGACGATTCCCCACAACCTCTTTGGCTTGATGCAAGGGCCCGTACAGCTTCGTTCTAGTGAAAGTTTCGAAGTCATACGGACTTCAATGAGGCAGTTCATTATTTCGTATGACAAGCTGACTCTCGCACAACGATAAGCAGCGGGCCTGGCAATTCTCACTCTCACGAGCTATCTCAGCACGCACCACTCCAGTTGCTGTGGCCTGTTGTACGCTTTCACAGCACGCGGATCTGAGAGATACCTTGAACATCAAGGGGGGACCAAAGGATCAGATGGCCCTGGAGCCAGATTCCCATAGTCATCTGGTCGGTGACCTGTGATGAAGGTAACCGCCAACTGTACCCAAGGGGACAAATGAGGAAGCACACCTCCCTCCTACTCAGTCATATCCAAACCTACAGTCTTGCACTGGGTTACTCAAGAGGGGGTTCGGATGAACACCACCCTTAAGGTAGAGTGTCGACGTACCATAGCCTTTAGACTTCAGCTCTTGCATGCACTGAGACTGCGCTGTATTTGTGGCTTCAACGGTCGTCTGCTCTTTCAGCACACTCCCCGTGTTTATGTCAGATGTATCAATAACTTGAAAGCAGACTGAACTTGAATTTGTGATAGTGCCACAGGTACATACGATGCCATAGAATCTGACCTGAGCACCTTGCACTTGCTCCTCAGGCTTTGTACCCTTGGCCGATGTGTCCGATGCTGATGTCAAATTGAAGGTTGAGCGGAAGGTGGACATGGCGCTTCCTGGACGAGCTTCCTCGGAATGGGCACCGGGAGAGAGGCTGAGATTGATCATTGATTGTGTGTGGCGCAGCTTGCGCAACGGGTTGATCTTCTTTGGCAGGTATGAAAGTTTCTTCCGCAGGAATCTGTGTCGTTTTGGTTCCTTGACTTTCTCTGCACACCAGGACAGGCCACAGGTGTGACAAATGACACCGAATCGTGTAGGCTTGCCATTGCCTTCGAGGACAGGAATAAGGGCTACGCCTTCAATATCATATATTGGGGCAAACCGTCGAATGTTGCCTTGGAAAGTGCAACTCTTACATGAGCGGTGCCTACACAGGCAGTTGAGAACACTAATCAAATGCTGAGCTGCTTCAAATCGATAAATTTCATGTCCTCTTAGGCATTTACAGCAGCGCCATTTGCCGATGGGTGAAATGTTCTTGTTGGTTGCAATATCTTCGTCATGAGAGGACTCGAGGCTATCCGCTGCAGAGTGGCCTGCGTCATACTGATAGTTAGGACCTGGTTGACTAGAGGAAGACATATCATCCTCTGAGTCAAATTGTAGATCATGATTTGGATGATGAAAAGGCGAGAAATCATGTTCCTGATCGGGAGTCATCTGTGGTGAGCCCGGTAGAAGTTCAAAAGTATTGCGCACAATCTGATTGTAATGCACCGCGTTTGGATTTGTCTGAAGGATCATATTGCCAGGTCGGTTTCGAATGTTTCTATCCATCACTGCTTTGTCAAGTCGATCTGCACCGTCGGCTCCCATTGCGACTGGGCAATGGCCGTTAAGGGAACGGTCGAAGTTTGGAACAGCAATCACACCATCTCGCCTGTTGATCGTACCTGGACTAAAAGGATTTTTTCGCGCACCATACGGGGATCTCGAACGTATTCTTGTTGTCGTCTCATTCTGATGATACTTGATTGTGAACCCTCTAAACGACTGATGTAACTCTGTTGGGATATCGTGCAGTGCTACGTCTGTCGGATTGGCACCGAATCGATGAAAAGAGCCGTACCCATAGGGCATTGTAGACGAATCTTCAGGTGGAGCTAGCGAACTGCTTGATAGTTCACAAGAATCAACTGTAGTGCATGTCGGGTCATGAACAGATTCTGTATCGCAGCCAGTATACCGACGGTGGCTCAACGAACGAACGTGTGACGAAGGACCGCCGTTCGGCACCCGATTTTGTTTCACATCGTGAACCTTCGGGAGTTGAACATCTTGCGGTTCACTCAGATTAATTCGATGTCTCATTTGAGGCCACATTGCGACGGAAATGAATAGAGCTATACCTGTATGAGTTTTGTCCATGAGTAGAGACCAGGTGGTACAAACAGAACTGATATGGTTGATGCGAGTCAAAAGTGTGTGCTCAGGCGATTTTCAAGTTCTCTCAAAAATATTCCGTCTGGGAAATTGCATAGTGATAAGTCGTTAATGATAAGTGGAGGTTTGCGTGATATCTTTCTCTTAATAACAATGAACTTGTTTTATTCGAGGTGAAGGCCGCGCAAAGCAATTCACCGCGAGGGCCTCAGAAGTGCCATAGTTATGACCGTCTTGTACGAGTGCGTTCAGCTGCAACGAAAGGAAAGTGTAGTGGAAGCGTTGCACCTGCTTGTTGTTCTAGCTTAATTCTTTGCCATGTGGTACATGTTAGTATGTAGACGATCAGGGCACTAACGCTGCCATTGCTACAATCCATCCATCTGTACAGGGGAGGCTGGTTGTCTTCAGCTAGTAATATGAATACCACGTTGCCCTACTGACTGCTGATCGAACAGTATTGAGGGGTCGTTCTCAGTTGAGTGCAGCACAATGCAGACTCTGAGGAAGACTACCGTGCGACTGGACCAAGCGCTTATTTCACTGAGAAAACACTCTAAATCCCGTTCTGGTTGACAGTAAGCCAGAAGTATTTGCAGAAAACGACAAGCGATGGTTCTTGCTGTGGAGTCTGAGTAACTACAACACATTGTCAACGATTGCCAAAGCACGAGAAGAGTGGTTGTATATGCAACAGGATATTTGTTTGGAGCTACGCACGTTTTTCTACTTGTTTAGTCATGACCTGGACTGAAATTATATATCGATGCTGTATCTTGACGTAGATCAACGCTGCATATCGACACTGCATATCGACACTGCATTTTCACAGCTAATTTGCAAAATTTCTTGTACAATATCCCGATGTTACTATCAATCGATCCCTAGAGAACAGCGATAAAGGTGATACGGAGGTATGCGAGTCTCCCCGTTGGCTTGAAAGGCAAGCTACCAGTTGAGAAGATTGTCAAGACAGTGCCATGGAAATCGTCACACAGCAAAGCACTGGGGAAGGAGAGTGGTTGCAGCTCAAACGTATTAAGATTTGACAACTATGCCGGCAACTTGAGAAGTGGAATGGTTATATCACGAGAGTTCGGAAACGTATGACTTGGCAGATTCTTAATTTAGACTTTCATCGTCACTACCAGTAAGTGAGTCAACCGCGTTTTCAACGTGTGTTATCATGTTCTTGTACGCCGTGGAAAGACGCGTGCAGGACAGTAACACTGAGTCTCTGAGGTAGAACAAACTTCTGAGTACAAGATACTAGAGGCGCTGCCGAGTAATCAGGAGGCGGCGCCAAACGACACAGTCAACCGACTCATTGGAACCACGCATATAATAGCCCTGGAAGATTTATCAGACAATGATTGTTGGATAACTACCTGTTATGTCTTGGAAATGGCTGCTCGCACCGCGCCAGAACAACAGTCCAAGCCAATTGGTTTCCTCTTCCTACCCTATCCTGTTATTCTGAATAACCCCAACACAAACGAGCCACAAGACGTCTGAACAAAGAGGGTGTGATCTGGAAGGGCCTCCCAATCCTTGAGTACGCAATTGCCGATAAAGTGGGTCCATATGGTAAGTGCCATCGACAACCACCATATCAATACCAGTTCGATCAAGATGGTCAAAAACAGAACTACACTCAAAAAGTGGCTCGAAAACAGGAAAATCTAACAGTTTTCTTCGCTTAAATGGATGCCAGCTCTTCGGAGCCACCGTCGTTACTAGGCTTTCTCAAGTTACGAGCGCTCATGGCTTTGGTTCAGGCCTCAGGGCAGCAACGATTCAGATGGACCTCCAGAGCTTGCTGTTTGAACTGCATGCATTTGGATCGGCTACGATGCGGGGAATTTGTGGTGCCAAATCTCGGGTGCTCAAGCAGAGCACAACACTGTCGAGCATTGAAACACGCGGAAACAGGGCTTGATCGATGGTGGATCACGATTCGTCGATGGAACTACACCTCGCTGATCGATGGTACGTCAGCACAAATACAACATGTCGAAGACGGACCAGAGTCGATGCTGCTAATGCCGTAAGAAGGTTGCGTTGTACATTAATTCACAGTCTATCTCTACTCGAGTTCATTTGGAGACCTCACCAGTTTCAGACTCCGCGCGTGGAAGCGCTCAGAGTTGGCTGCAGTTGGGCGAAGGCGATGACGATGAGTGTTACCTTGGTATCACACAGGCTGGCTTCACGTGTTGGCGAACTTACAAGCAACCCACCATGTAGCTTCTTCTTGGCTACATGGTGGCATAATGCTGTAGGCTACGTAATATCAGCGGCATCAGAGCACGAACCTCCAGTCTGTGGTCCCAGCAAATATAGAGGAGGATATGGCGCGAGTTGTATACTTGATCTTTCGACGCCCCGCGTTCTGGAGGAGTCTACAAGGCAATCTGATAAGTAAAGGAAAGCGCGAGCGCCTACAATTTCCCAATTTACCGCAGTCATAACATGGATGTTTATAATGGATCCCTCTTACAATGGCACAATCCTGTGCCGGCCCTGCTGCGTACATCATCTCAATCAATTCGACGGATAAAGTCTAGGATGCATCGGCACAGCAATCTTACTCTCATTCCACCTTTATCGCTCTGCCTGAAACTCAAAGAATTAGTCGACAGAATCGAGGCGAAACAATTCAAATATACCATACGACACTCTTACTTACCCATTGCTGATCACGAGCCACACAAGGGGTATCGCCACGCAGTCAATTTACAACAAAGCTCATATTTTGGTGTCCCAGCAGAAGAACCAACGGATACACTCCTTATTGAAGAACACCGCTATCCCAGTCTTCGAGCCCTCAGGACAGATGCCGATATTGGTGACGGACTTTGGCTATGCTGTCACTGTCGTCATGAGAACATCCTACGTCACGTTCAAGGATGCTTCCCATTCAAATATCTTCGATGCAATCGCTGCGATCGTGTGCTCTGCTCTGAATGTCAGACCACCGAGGTCCTCTCATCGTTACCTTATGGTATGATCCACGCTCCTCAGCCTCCTGAAGGTAAGGAGGTTAGGTATTTGCATATTTGCACGAGCTGCGGGCTCAGTCATCGTGCCGAGATGGAAGAGACGACGCTGGACTTTTATGGTGTGATATGTGCCGGGTGTGGTACTTCATCGTATGGAGATTGGCCAAGGTATCACATTGGGTCTATTGAGCCTTACAGAAGGGATCCCGACACCAGTTATGTGCGGTTGGTCGAGCAGAAAGCGACAAGGGCTTCGAATCTAGCACGTTGCCGAAGTGAAGATGACTGGTCACTGTCGAGACTGGACTGTAGGAATCCCGGTTGATGGGGACAAATTTGATGTGGAAATGCGACTACATACCAACACGTGATTCTGAACAGAACCCACAACTTGCGCGTCAAATGAACAATCCCTCACCACCCCCCTCGACGCTGATCTGCACTTTGCACTTTTCAAACACCTCAGGCCCACTCCTGCTTGCCACAACAAATGCACCCTTTGCTGCAGTAATTGTCCACCCAGTTTGCGAGCATCGCGTCAGCGAAAACAGACGTAGAGAAAAGAGGACAGAAGGGAGGACATTATGCTTGTCTCGGGTTGAAGGTGAGATTTACCGCAAGAGCTGGGGTGGGGTTCAACAGCAAAGTGGCAGTTACGATTTCAAGTGTAGATTCGAACAGGATGATCATCGGAATGGGTATGGTCGATGTCGTGATGCTAGTGGAGGACTCAATTGGAACACATGAAGACGCAGGGCGGGGAGAGGCAGTCGCGAGGGAGGACTGAACGAAGAGACGGTACACTGACGTGGAGCCTGGGGTGTTTAGAGACACGAGACACGATTGGAATATGGAAAATCAAAAATCTGGATAAGCGTCTGGAGCGGTCATAGCACAGAGTCAGAATGGGTCGGTAACTGCGCAGGTGTATGATGCATGCAAATGTCTATAACTCTTAGGAATAGGATGACGATGCATGAGGCGTAGTACAAATGAATTCTTCAAGGCACACAATATACAAGTCCTGGTTTCCTTCGATGGAAACTTGTCTAATATTACGCTGAGCTGATAACTAGGTCGATCGCTGCAACGAATGTCTTGCCCTCTATCCGCACGACTGATGTGATACACGTGCCCTTCTGTGGATCCGACGAGCGCTCAGATTCCGGGATGCTCTATGCTGGTCTCTTCTCTTATTCCTTCTTCGGTCGCCCGTTCTGCACAACGTCATCGACATGGGTCGTCTGAATGAAAAACTTACGCTCGATGTACTTGAGGCCCTCGTCGAGAGGAATGATGGGCAGACTGATATACAGCACAGCCTTCCATTCATTCCAGTTGAGCGGCATAACACTGAACAGACCTTGCAAGAAGGGAATGTAGAGGAGTGCAAAGTGCAGCGCCATGGACAGGCAGATAGCGTATACAAGCATCATGTTCTTCCAAAGCGGCAGCGTGAGCAGCGACTCGGAGGAGCTGAGCGCGTTCATGGCGTTCAGCATCTCAATGACGACGAGAATGGACAGTGACACGGTTGATGCAGCCTGTGCGGACGAGTTGGCGAACATCTCGCAGCCAATCTCAGGAAACTGGGAAGAGCAGCGGTGGAAGTGGCTAAGTTGGTGGAACGAGATCTGGGGGCCTTCTTGGTTGAACATGAACCACCATGCGTAACCACCAACGGTTGCTGCACCAACATAGGTTCCGATGACCATGTAACGGAAGAATAGCCATCCGCTGATAAGAGCCTCCTCTCGCTTGCGGGGTTGGCGTTTCATAACATCATGATCAGGGGGATTGAACGAGAGTGCTGTTGCGGGAAGACCATCAGTGACAAGGTTGACCCATAGAAGCTGGACCGGAATCAAGGCCTCGGGCATACCCGCGGCGGCAGTGAGGAAGATGGAGACAACCTCGCCGATGTTGGATGAGATGAGGTAGCGGATGAACTGCTGGGTATTGTTGTAGATAGAGCGACCTTCTTCAACGGCACCTTCAATGGTAGCAAAGTTGTCATCAACCAGAACCATGTCGGCGGCAAGCTTGGCAACATCGGTACCGGAACCCATAGCGACACCAATATCGGCCTTCTTGAGCGCCGGTGCGTCGTTGACACCGTCACCGGTCATGGCAACGACCTCGCCAGCTTTCTGGAGAAGATCGACTAGCTTTGACTTGTGAGTTGGCTCAGTACGGGAGAAGAGCGAAGCATGCTTCGCTGCTTCCATTTGCTCTGCCTCACTCAAGTCATCGAACTGACGTCCAGTATAGCTCTTGCCAGTGAGGTTCTCATTAGGACCAAAGACACCAATTTGTCGGCAAATAGCCTCAGCAGTGTTCTGATTGTCACCAGTAATAACAACAACGCGGATACCAGCGGAGCGGCACTTCTCGATCGAAGCGCGGACCTCAGGGCGAGGAGGATCCAACATGCCAACAAGTCCAATGAGAGTCATGTTCTGCTCAAGCTGAGCGTATTCCTTGGTGGTCTTGGCCTTGGACAGAAGAGGGTTCTTTGAAACGTCATCAACAGAGGCAACAGCGATGACACGAAGGCCACGGTTACCGTAGTCGACAATCTCTTGTTGGATCAAGTTGCCCAGCTGGTTGTTCAACTGGACCTTCTTGCCATCCTTGCCAACAAGGGCATATGTGCAGCGGGCGAGGATAGATTCAGGGGCGCCTTTAACCAGAAGCTTCTGTCCGCCATTTTGACGGCTGTTGACCAAGACAGACATGCTCTTGCGATCACGAGAGAACTCGTAGGTAGCTTGACGGGTGGAGTGTTGTTCGTAGTACTTGCTAGAGAAATGAAGACGGTCCTCAGGCGAAACGCTGGTCTTGCTCAGATTGAGCCTTGCGTCAGGGGTGCCAACCTTCTCAGCCAAAACACGGAGAGCGCCCTCGGTAGGCTCACCGACAATTCCGTATGTACCATTCTTGGAGTCATAGGCCAAAGATGCGTCGTTGCAGAGTGCAGAAACCTCGCAAATCTGGCGAACAGTGGCGGAAGACGCAGCGAGGTTCTCAACGGGCTGGCCGTTGAAGGAGATCTGACCTTCAGGTGCAAAGCTGGTGCCTTCAACGTCGAATTCCTCAAGACCAGTACCAGCCTCGTTAATGAAGACGATCTTGTTGACGCTCATTTGGTTAGTGGTCAGAGTACCTGTCTTGTCCGAGCAGATGACGCTGCAGCTTCCCAGTGTCTCGACAGATGGAAGACTGCGCACAACGGCGTTTCTGGCAGCCATCTTGCGTGTTCCCAGAGCCAGACATGTAGTGATGACAACGGCAAGACCTTCAGGGATTGCAGCCACACCAAGTGAAACCGCAATCTTGAGGTAGTAGATAGCGCCCTTGGTGAAACCTCCGTGGGACGGGTCATTGAAGTTGCGGATGTTGATGACCCAGACGAGGATGCAGATAGCCGTAATGACCTTAGCCAGCTGGTCACCAAAGTCGTTGAGCTTTTCTTTGAGAGGAGTCGGTTGAGAAATCTGAGAAGTAATGCTGTCGTGGATATCTCCAATGGCTGTGTTGGCGCCTGTCAAGACAACCAATGCGTTTGCGTGCCCAGTAACGACAGTTGTTCCTGAGAATAACATGTTGACCTGGTCCTGCTTGACCGCGTTCTCGTCCTTCACGACCCGAACGTCCTTGTTCACACTCTCACTTTCGCCGGTCAAGATTGACTGGTCAACGTTGAAGCTATTACTTGAGATTGACAGGATTCTGCAGTCTGCGGGAATCCTGTCACCAATTGCCACAGATACAACATCTCCAGGCACCAAATCATCGGCTTTGATGCGCTTTATCGCTCCGTCACGAACGACCTTGGCTTCATTTGCTGAGTATTCTTGGAGCGCAGCAATCGCCTTTTCAGCGCTGGTTTCCTGCGACACACCGACGACTGAATTCAGGATAAGAATCGTGAGAATCTGTGAAAGCGATCTGTAAGCCTGTGTCATGTAGCTGTCGAGTGAAGGAGGAGAAAAAAAAAGTCACTTACAACTGCCGGGTCAACAAATGCTGTCCAGCCTTCCTCGTTATCAAACAGTGCAAGCACAAAAGACACTGCTGCAGATCCAAGCAGTATTATAACTAGCTGGTCTTTGAACTGCTCGAGAATGAGTTCCCAGATGGGTGTGGGCGGTTCCTCTGGCAAGGCTAGTTTTCTTTATTAGTACAAGCATGTCCTGCTGCTCGTCTGCAGTTTGTCGTTGACATACCGTTCTTGCCATGCTTTTCTCGCAGGCTCTTCACCTGCTGTTCTGAAAGACCCTTTGCCTCTGTCACCTGGAAATGCTTGAGCACCTCCTCAGGTGTTTTTGTGTACGCATTCTCCATGCCTTACACGTAATATCACTTTGAGGTGATTGAGTTTGTATAACGCCGTCTTCTATCCACCGATGTATGCAGTATGTAGTCGTGGAGTGAACGTGTGGGGCTTGATGTTGTCGAAGTCAACTGCGGTACTAGACTATTGATTGCATACGCAGGGGTACTCGGCTGGTCGGAGTGCTGCGAATATTGCTAAATGCTGCAGAAGCTGTTGCTCAAAGGATTGACGTGGAAGGAGCCTCTGAAATCTTGAGAAACCTTAGGGCACAGACGGCTTAAAGCGAATCTGGAACTCGGCAGAAGGGTTCTGAAGCTTCTCAAGAAATCTGTCCTCTCAGTTAGCTCATGGTGCGCCACACACTCCACACCGGCGCTAGGCCGTGCGAGGTTCTGCCGCACACCAGCCACCATGGAGCAGGTCCACGTTTCACGCGTGCTGTTGCGATTTGCTCGCGCATTTGAGTCTTGAGATGATTTTTGTCTTCTTAAAACCACAAGAGCTATGTAATTTGAATATTACCTGCAAATATGCAAGAAGGTGCATTCATTCGACTCAGCATCGCCGTATTCGGCACGTCGGCCCCCTTTGCCCCACGACCTCTAATACCAGTGTCGATACCCCCCACTCAGCCACTTCGCTATAGGGCTGTAGGACATCGACACGGTTGTGCGGCTCTGCATTGCGCCGTCCTGCAGAACAAAAGTTTTTTTTTTTTCTTTAAATCATTTTTATTTTTATCAAATGAAGAGCCGGATGTTGATGGTTCCAGGGACATATTGTCAAAATTACATAAGATACATTTCACATTTGGAAAATGGTGTCCATGTTTTTAAAGATGATTGTGATGATGTAATAGTTTGTATTACTAAATACACAGCAGATGCAAGCGCACCGTGCAGTCGTCACAGAGATGCGACGAGGCCCGAAAGCCAGGGGGAATCAAAGCCGAGTGCCGGGATATTTTCACCGGTCTTACAAAACGCTATCATGATCATCATGCCCATGCCCATGTCCATGCCCATGCCCATGCCCATGCCGTACCCATTCAAGATTTCATTCCATATTTCATTCCATATTCCCTTCCATATCCCATTCCATACGCCATGGGACTTTTGCTTGGATATCCCAAGTAGCTATACATAGAATGTTGATGCTTATTATATACCTGTAAATAGACCAAGACAGTGTCCATGTCTTGAAAGAAGTGAAGTGTGCCAGAGTGTCTACGATTCCCTAGTTGCACAGTACGTTCGGATCAACCGAACGAGATCTCTGGTCACAAAAGGCTTAGTGACATAGCCCTTCATGCCACTCTTGGCCGCCTTTTCGAGCGCAGCGTCTGTGACATCGGCAGTCACAGCAAGAATGGTGGGCGTACGGCCTGTGTTCTCGAGCTGTGGCATGTGGAGGATACTCTCAGCTGCCTGGAAGCCGTCGAGCAGTGGCATCCAGAGGTCCATGAGGACAACATCTATGGCTTCGGAAGCAGGAGCAAAAGCGTTGCGGTGCATGGCTTCGACAGCATCGTGACCATTAAAAGCTGTAATGACATTTTTGTAGCCCAGCCTGCTGAGCATGTTAACCAACACACGTCTGTTGATGGCATTGTCATCGACAACTAGAAAATTGAGGGGTAGTTCCTCGGCGAGCTTGGGTACCGATGCTCGAGTGTCGATGGGTTCCTTGGAAAGATGGCGAAGAGGCGACGACGTCCGGCGCGGTGATAGGAGGCCTAAGACATTCGCCGACTGCGTAGGGTGAACGACAACTGTCGGTGTATCCAGTGCTGTGATGGGCCCCTTGTGTCCAAGGTCGCCTACAAATGGTTCTGAAGAAAGAGGTGGCGTGATTGGCTCTCTGGAAACATCAAGTTGTGACACCTCAGGGTCGACGGACATGCGAGCTCGAAGAGAGGGAGTGGGTGAACCAAATGGGGAGGACGGCCGGCTGCAGACCTCGCCTGCTGTAAGCGGAACGCGCAATTCGAACTCTGATCCCTTCTTTGGGCCAGTTACGTGCGAGCGTAGGCAAAACAAATCGCCACCGAGCTTCCTTGCAAGACCCTTGGCCACCATCAGCCCAAGCCCCAGGCCTTCGCTCTGCCGAGTTGTCGAATCGTCTTCGCGAGAAAAAGGCTTGAATAAGTTGGGTAGAAATGCGGCTGGGATACCAGAACCAGTATCCTTGATGTTGATAACGATGTAACGTCCCTTTGCGCTGAGAGTGGCTTTCAGAGTGATTGTGCCGTTCTGAGTGAACTTGATAGCGTTCAAAGTCACACAAGACACCACCTTGGCCAGATCTTTCTCATCGATTAATATCGAGTCTGGCACGTCTGATGACACGCTCCACTCTACCCATTTGGTAGATACCTCTCCATTTGAGTTGCGTGTCCTTACTTCGATTCGTTCGCCACTCTCCGTCGCTTCGGCAACCGCAGACTCTGGTCGACCGCCGACCTTGAGTGCATCGGTAATGACATAGTGCAGGACCTCTCTGACGTTGGTGTGGCGCAGACTTGGAGTCTTCTGGTGCCCAGCAATGAATCTGGGGAAGCTCGTTGAGCTACTGCATCGACCTGTGCACCTTTCCATTCGCTCCATATCATTCGAGCTAGATTGCGGAGGGCAAGAAATGGATCCACGAGAAGGAGGCTCCTCAGAGAAAGTATCCCGTGTTCGGCGACGGATGGGACGTGCGACGCGGGTCGGGCTTTCTCTCCATGTAAATTCTTCCCGTCTCCTCTTCAACCCACGATGGTGCTCCCGAACCATGCTGTTAGCTGCTGCATCTGTGAGAGTTGGACGTGCTTCACGCCAGAATGTGTTCCACTGGTTCGGGCTCTTGTCTAGGGGTGACACTGGTGTCTCTGGAACGCCCATGTTCATGTCGTAAGCGTGAACTACATTGTCAGCGGCCTCGACTGCGCGTCTCGAGCTGTCTGTGTTTCGGGGTCAGCACTGATGCATTTCCTTCCCCCGCGGATGGAAGAATACAACGCACCTTGCACAGCTTCGATGTTCTCCTTGAGGGTGTCTAGCATACGACGAGTTCGCACATCGATGTCCATGGTCTCCGACGCCTCTTTCACGTTGGCCATCATGACATCGAGCATGCCAACGACACCTTGCATCGGAGTCCTCAGCTCGTGTGAAAGACTTCTAGCATAGGGCTTCAACGACTGGGCGGCCGAGATGGCCTCGTGCGGAATGATTTTGGGCTGTTGGGTTTGGTCAGACTGTGCGGATTTGGCGAAGTCGTTTCCTGCAAGGACCCGTTCCAGAATCAAATCCTCCAAAGCGTGAAAAAGCGTCTCGAGAAAGCCCCAACTCAATTTTCGCCTGGCAGCCCCCTCTTTTCCCCACATGACACCAAAATGCGCAAAGCACTTTCCCTCAGCGAAAAGCGGTATTCCAAGGTAAGCTTCTCCAGGGATGATCAGGTCGTTTGGATTGTTTACAATGAATTCGTTCAGTCGTTCCGGGATGACAAAAATTTTATCGTGCTTCATGTAGGCACAGGGACATTGGTATGCATGGTACTTGAAGTTGCGAAGGTGACCAGGGCCATTACCACCATCGTCGTTGATGTAGAAAGCCTCTCCCATCAGACATGACCCAGGCTCACCAATTGGCGGCATCTCCACCGCCATGTCCTTCTCGTCTACCAGGATCCTCTTTGACACAAAAGCATACTGGGCATCAGCAATGTGTGCAAGGCCCTTGGTGAGAAGAGACCAAAAGCTGTCGGTATCAGCGGACCTCAAAGCGAGCTTGAGCTCGACGAGCTGCTCAGCAGCGTTGCTCTCAGCAGGATCGTAGAGTCGAGAGAGCTCTTCTCTGAAGCCGCTCTGGCCTTCTTGCACCACCACGCCTGGGCTAGGCTGTGAGAGGGCAACGGAGCGACGCTCCATTATATCAGGTGGAACAGGGTTTGTTGATAGTTCTCCCATTTTCTACCTGCTGTCCATCCGGACGGTTGGAGTGGGGCAGAGCTCCAGATAGATGTGGACCGGAGGGGGAGAAGGGGGGGGGGGGGGGGTGTGGACAGACGTCGCCCACGCAGCGGACGTACCTACCCACGCTGGGGTGGAGGACTGCAGGCCACGCTGAATGCGGACAGAGCAACAAGAGCAGTAAGAGCAGTAAGAGCAGTAAGAGCAGCAAGAGCAGTAAGAGCAGTACAGCTCGCGTGAAGAGGGAGATCCAAGACTTGGCAAACGGGCTCGATCACGAACGCTGAACACACCGTATGCGGATATATGCTGACTAAACTGCGATGAGGAGCAAGAGCAGATGGTACTTGATGAGGAAATACGGAAGTGTGCAGAAGGAATCGAGATGGGAAAGAAGAGGGCTGTGTGAGCGATATGGTTAGACTAGCAGACGGATTGCTAGAGTCGCACATAAGAGGGCTGGCCGCAGGTTGCGATTCCAAGGCGATCTAGAACGCTTCTCGATACTGCATAGGCCTCTGCGTTTCCTGCGCGTTCCGGGTGGATGCCCCTTTGTGGAGACACAGAGAGATGCAAGTGGTGCCTACCTAGCCACTGTATTTTGGATCATCTGAAGCACATACCAACAGCCGGATGGATCTCCTCTGCGAGCGCCGATGGGTGCATAGTAGTGATGATGATGATTTGGGACGAGGGAAGCTGCACGACACTGAGAGCCCAAGTTGGCCGAAGCAGCAGCAGCAGCAGCAGCAGCAGCGGCGACGACGGACTGGCGGGACCCTGGCAGCGCTGGCCTGCACGCATGCAGTTTGGGCGTTCGGCAAGATGGTAGGGCGCAATACGGTTTGACGGCCAGTCTAGAATGCTTGGTGTGAAGTACGTCCCTGCACGATTTGCGCCGCTAAGGCCCGCGAGCTGCATGGCTGTGCCTGTGCGGCGTTTTGTGAGCATCCACCCACTGACATCGCCGACGCCAGTGGGCCCGCGTGCGCGGGCAGAGTGTACGCTGAGGATGTGATGACGACTGCCTGACTGCCTGACTGCCTGAGCATCTAGGCACCTGGGAACGTGGGTGCGTGGATGTCTGGGTGTCTGAGTGTGCGAGTGTGCGAGTGCGCGAGTGCGCGAGTGCGCGAGTGTCTGACTGGGCCCAATCTGTGTCGCTGCCATTCATTGTGGAGATGCTCGGCACAGATTGCACAGATTGCACAGATCAGATCGTGGAGAAGAGAGAATAGAGTTGCTCCTTGCAGCACGCTAGGAGGGGAAGGGGGGGAGGGGAGGGGGGGAAGGGAATGTCTTGCTTACCAGCTCTTGGAATCAAGCAAACAGTGAGCGCTAGCGATGGTACCGTACCAGACTTTCCAAACACGCGCACACGTAAACACTCTGCTGCAATCTATCATACACTCAGGCCCACGTCACCAACATCCAGCGTGATCGTGCAACAACATACATATGTGTGAAGTGACTCCAGGCTGCGAACACGCCTTGTCCACCACGTCTCTTCGACAGCCCGAGCAGCGTGCCTTCTGGGCCTGTCTCGCGCTGCCGGACTGGGCCCTCAGCTTCGTCACAGAGATGAAGTGAAGCCGGAGCAAGAGCGTGGTGGGTTGCTATTCGCACAATGTCAAACTTTCTCACCTGGTCGAGCAGATGTTGAGTGTGGTTGCCGTGTGGTTGCCGTGTGTCATATGCCGGCCTGGAGGTTCTAGGCCGCAGAATACAGGCTCGAATTTGCACATAGATCTGTTTCGATACAGCAGACTAGCCATCAGTGTTGTCACCAGCGTTCTCACCAGTGTCCTCATCAGTGTCCCGGTCGGTGTTCTCGGCAGCGTCCCAGCAGTGTTCTCGTGTCCTCGTGCACTTTCCCATTCTCTGGTTCAACAACCTGCATGGGCAGAGGACTCGGTGGAGGACTTGGGTAAGATATTGCTGCATAGTCCAGTACCTGCCTCCTGGAGCAGGAACCCCAGATGCTGCTGCTGCTGCGATGTCAGCGGTGCTGCTGTGCTGCTGTGATGCTGGCTGTGCTGCTAAGATGCCACTGCTGCTGCTGCTGCTGCTACTACTACTACTGCTGCTGCTGCTGCTGCTGCTGCTGCTAAAATGCTACCGCTGCTGCCACTCCAATGCTGCCACTCCAATGCTGCCGCTGCTGCTGAAATGCTCCGCGCACTACCCTTGGCACACATCTCCTCCTAGCTAAGCGCATTCGGTGCTGCTGTGAGCCCTCCGAGACCGAGTGGGAAACACTTGATAGGTGCGTCCTGTGCATCTGGCCGTGAAAGGCAATGATGTACTGTGCAGAAAGCCTGGAGGAATGGGCGCGCCGATCGCAACTTCCACTCGCGGCCAAAGCAGTTCTGGCCGCTCGACGAACAACCACCACCCCCCGCGTCACTTTCCTTCGCCATTGCTCCTGCTCAACATCGACAAGTCCACTGTTCTCTTCAATCGAGCTGCACAGGCCGCAATGCCGCAGTGGTTCAGGTGTCGATGCAGATAACATTTAGCCTACAACGGCGCACGGCATCTTGACACCCGAAACTAGTACCTGACGCACCTTCCTCGATTCTTCATAAACGTCCACTCGACCAAACACCAGACCCGCTGAAAGCGGCACTCCACCCTTGATGATGGTGTTAACGCACTTTCCCAGAAGACTCTCCGATGCAGCCTTTGAAGCGTGTCACGCCTTTGTGTATCGAGACTGGCGTCTTCCAGGTTTACATATAGAGGCACACGGACAGAAGCATCTAGACCAAAGGCGCACATGGAAAACCACATCAACATGCTCACAGCGTCCGAATGCCGAAAACACCGATTACCGTTCTTGGCACCGACGGCAATGCTCGCAAGATGCACTCTTGCCAGAAAGGCGCCGACACCACAACGTCCCAGGTCGTGCATCGGTTTGCCCTGGCATTCTCTGAGACTGCATACCGCTGCACAACACAACCGCTCAAACGTCTGTGGCCGTTGGGTTTCATCAATTTTTCCAAAAGAGGAAATTCGTCCACGCTATTCCCACGGGTCCGGCAGGGCTGGACTTATCAGACGACATATCATGTTTTTACCGCCTCACTCTTACAGAAATCATTGCATTCTCCACACCAAAGACCCTTGATGCCCCCAAATAGGACACGCTCGGGCCTCGACTGTCAACAGTCGCCATCACCACACTACCACCTCGGACGGACGCACCTGCCCTAGTTCGCTGGTTCAAGACGCATGACGACATGACGACATGAACGACTACAGTCCTGAACCCGGATCGCTTGGCAACGGTTCTGGACCATGCCTATATCAGACCCCGTGTTTGACCGTCGCAAGGACAGGACTTGCGGTTTTTGTGCAGAGGCTTGCACCGGAGGGCTGTCTGCCAGCTTAGCGTCGAGGCTTTCCTCGAGCGACACTGCGGTCTAGGCCCCACAATCGCGATCGTGAACAAACACACTACTGTGCATGTTTTCACACACGCATGCACGCGGGATCGTGACGGCTCTTTCGTCTGACGGAAGTGGGACACCGCACTAGAGTGAGTGAGTGAGTGCGTAGGTGAATATGAGGGAGAGTGAGTAGGTGAATATGAGAGAAAGAGGAAGAGAAAGAGAAAGAGAAGGAGAAAGAGAAAGAGAGAGAGAGAGAGAGAGAGAGAGAGAGAGAGAGAGAGAGATGGAGAGAGAGAAAGTCTGTGTGTCCGAGCATGAGACGTTGTGATTTCCATACATCGTCCCAAACAGGCAGTGCACGATGATAACGTCCATAGTTTGTCACTACGACCAAGCTGCGCTTGGACCGACCTAGCTTTGTGCAATCTCTTCGTGTCTACTGCCGTCCCTCGCGTTGAGGCAACACATGGTCATCGTTGTAACTGTACGTTTTGAATTAGAACCAGTCACCAGATCTGCATGCCAGTGTGGTCTGGAAACACGGTCTATGATGCGTATCAGGAAAAAAAAAAAAGATCTCGTCTCTTCACGGTCAGGCTTGTGCTTTTGCTATTCGACACCCTTCGCAACTAACCAGACATCCAGATGAGAACTGCCACGTATACCTCTCGCAGAAGTCTTTCGTCAAGCCACAGCTGTCCCCAGCGACTCAAGACTATACATAGCTTCACACAATTGCAATAGTCTGACGGAAGTTACCGGCCGTTCTAGGTCTTGACCTGCATATCTTTGCCGTTGCCCGTGTCTCGGAGCGCTGTGCCTTGATGGCATACTCACGACAAGCTCCGAATGTAACGCTCAACGGGCCCATGATACCAAGCTGCAAGCCAACTCATTCTGCACCAACATTCAAACAGGGTGAGACTATCGAGCGCTGATATCGTGCCCTCAGTGGTACAGGAGTTCTAGGCCCGCGCTTTCATTGGCACACCAATGACGAGGGCTACTTCGTGATACCCATTGTTGCTTGCTGTATGCGGCAACCAGCGACTGCACTCAAGCCTTTCACCGCTTTTGCCCATGGCAGCTGAGTATTCGCCATGCGCTTGAAAGCTGTCCTCGAGCCTCACCCAGCCGGGTGCTTGGACAAAAGATGCCGTCGGCTTCGGCAGGTGTAACAGTAAGTAAGTAACAACGACACATCCAGGACCCAAAGTATCACAAGCACGCCTCAAATGAGGTTTGTGGTTTTGGTGACCCAGACAAAAAAATTAGAAACTCGAAAGTGGTGCATGCTGCATGGAGCTGATTGGTGGAAGTGCATGGTCTCGCTTGCCTAGAAGGACACAAAACACAGCTCACACTCAACACGAATGGTAGTACCCAGTAGCTTTTTTCAAGCCCGCATATGATATTTTTCGAGGTGTACGCCATCAATACCGCCGTCAATGCTGCCATCAATACCGCCATTTGTTTTCCCACCTCACCCACCTCACCACCCTCTAGTAAGGGATTCCATTAGTGATCAACTGGAACCGATCGTACGTGCCCGTGCTGTAACTGCTCGCACTCTTCTGAATGAGTCCTCTCATGTAATCCGCTGCCTCCCTCTCCGTCTTATCCAGCACAAATCTATCCCTAAAGTTCTTGATAGTCTCTGGCTTGAAACACGGCAATCCACTGTCCAGCATGAGCTCGACAATATGACAAAGATGGTCGCAATGCTGCCTGCTGGCCAAAAACGCCTTGATCGTAAGCTCTTCGAACCAGCGGTACGGTTGTGACGTGGTGCTTCCACCCATGACGGCGATCATCTCAGCTGTGAGTTTGAACGGCGCGCGCTCGAACTTGATACCGCCAGGTGCAATATCGAAGCAGAAGCCAAAGTCAATGTGAATGATGTGGCCCCAATCATCAATCATGATGTTGCCATTGTGGCGGTCCTTGAATTGTAAGAGGAAAGAAATAACACTGTACGCAGCCATGCTCTTTACAAAGTTGGAGCGCGCTTCTTGGAACCGAATGCTATCTTCATTACCGTAGCGACTGACGAAGTAGTCGTCGAGCCGATTGACAGCCTCGCGACCCAGCATGTCTCGCGAGATGGAGTTGGGGAGAACGTCAATGACACCGCAGCCCGGCGCTGTGGCGGTGACACGGTAGGGGAAGACCCAGACGTCGAGACCGACAGTGTTGAAGATACCACGGAAGGCGGCGATCATCTGGAGGGCGAGGACGTCTTGACGGCAGTCGTCA
The DNA here is from genome assembly GCA_026120165.1 of Leptosphaerulina australis. Classification (NCBI taxonomy): domain Eukaryota; kingdom Fungi; phylum Ascomycota; class Dothideomycetes; order Pleosporales; family Didymellaceae; genus Leptosphaerulina; species Leptosphaerulina australis. The sequence goes on from JALRMI010000047.1 coordinate 56,384, forward strand.
CCGACTTTGAAAATGGCCGAAAGCCAGGTTTCATACGTGTTGTCCGTTACAGGGAGGTCAGACCGAGGCTCTTCTTCGACTTGCTCAATTTCCTCGATGAGACCAGTGTTGGGCTTATTCTTGCGAATGCGGAATGTAGCCATGAAGGGCGTTTTTGCGTGCGACTGTAGTGGCTTGCCGGAGTTGCGGTCGATACCGATTACTTGGCCGTCAGGGTTACTGGGTAGGTACACGCCAACTTCTACCTTGATTTTACGCAGCTCCTCTGCAATCTTCTGTTTTTTCACCTCCTTTGGCTCGTGGAGGACGGATCGAAGTGTACCAGATATACCAGTGACTTCGTTAAAGAAGGCGAATTCGCGTTCGTAGAACTCGTGGTCCGCTTTCGAGAAGCTAGACTCCAGACTTGTCATGACCTTGTCGAGAGTAGGCTTGACGGGATCGGGCTGTCGCAGTTAGTAGATGCATCAAACGAGAGGACCAAATGACTTACCACTTCTGAGGCTTCGTCCTTGTAAGCGTTTGCCTTCATGTTCCAGATGATCTGATGAGCGAACAGCTGGGAAAACTTAGCCGTCTCAATGATGTATCTCTCAACATATCCCAGAACATCGTATCGAAGCGTCTGTACGATCTGGTAGACATAAAAGAACATGACATCTACAGAATGGCTCTCGAGCGCCCGCATCGCATACTGGATAATAAATGGATGGTTTCCATAAGCCGGCATGAACAATGTTACCGCCGTGATAGGGTTCAGAGGTACCCAATACAGCAAGTACTTGAGCTGGAAGGAGACGTCACCTGGCAACTGATTGCCCAGCATGACCTCCAAAGCATCTGGCTCATCCAATACTCGATGAGGAAAGTTGAGCACTTGGAACCGAACCTCGCTCTGCAAACGTGGCGACTGGAATCGCTTGAGCAAATGTATCGCAATGGCAGGATTCTCCGCCCAAGCCGTCTTGATGTAAGTAGAGATAGCAGCATCTGGTAATCCATTTCTAGCACCACCTGACGTGAAGTGATGCTTCCTGCTGTTGTCTAGAGGGAACAGCCAGACCGACAGTCGGGTCTGTTCATTGGATATTAGTAGGGATAGCAGATCCTGCTTAGCCTTTATCTGTCTCGATGCTGAGTCTGCAACTACAGTAAACCTGCCAAGGGCCTCAAGGTGTGCTTGCACATCTGCGAGGACCTGAGTCTCAGCCTTGATCTGAAGACGATTGCCACCGAACGACCACTGCGGAGCATGAGCAAACCATGCCAAAGCTGCAGTCAAGAGACGGTCCAAAAGACGCCATTTGACCGCCGATGATATTGTCGTACTGTGTCGAACAATGTGAAGTGCAAGCAAAATAATATGGAAGTAGGTTTCCCTAGCCAAAGGCTGAGAGCATCCTGCGCTCATCGCATCAAGTGTGATATGGATTAAGCGGACATATACACGCTCAAAGTCCGACTTACCGAGACGAGAGGCGCTGAAGTGGCTCGAGAGAAACTGCACAAGCCTGAAGTGAGGTGCAATCAAATTGTAGACGTGTTGCTGGTGCTTTGACAAAGTTTTCTTATCAGTAGCAGCAAACTCTTGCTTGCCGTAGAAGGGATCTGGATGTCTTAAGAAAGTCAGTAAGTTTCCATCTTGATGGCGATACATACATACCTCAGTGCAGGACTGAATAGTCCCTTTCGCTTGCGTACTGTGTTTTCGAAATTCTCGGCAATTGCTACTAGAACACGAGACTCCATGCGCGGATTCTCCTTGATAACGCTCGTCCACAGTGAAATACCAAGCTTGATTGACTGCTTGGAGAAGACTGCGAAGGGTATGCCAACCAAGTGGTGAACGATGGGTGACTGGTCCCTCTTGATTCGACAAAGAAGGGCAGCTGCTCGTCGAAGTATATCCCGAACTTCGGCAATAGTGACATGTTTGTGATGCAGCGTGCGTTGCTCAAGATCGACAAGAAGCTTAGTGGCGTCTTGAAGACTGCGAGATAAGCAAGGGGACATGGGGCCAGCTAGGCTTCCACCATTGAGCCACTCTTCCTGCTGATCGTTACTGCCTTCTAGGAACTTGTATTCCTGTCTTGTGGTGTACTGTGTGATGAAATCAGATGCTATATTAATATTGATGCCTTGACGTTCAATAGCACCGAGTCGTTGATCGTTTGCAGGGATTACAGATCCCATCTCCAGAGCAAACGATCGACCCAGAGAAACATGGCCGTAGGAGGTTTCGTCGTCGAACTCTGATAGATACGTCTGAAGCAGCCCTTTGATATCCAGAGGAGCCACTTCTATGACACCCTTAACCCAAGAGGTGGCGCGCTTGTGCAAGGTCTCTAGAGTTGCTCGGCGGAAAGCATAATCGTCTGACAGCTCTACAGTGATGTCTGACTTCTTCGAAGTGAATGTAGACATCCATGTGTACTCATCAGTCTCACCCTCGAGACAGCTGTACCACATGATCGAGAGGAGCTCAAGGAGAGCAAAGAGGGCGCTCTTTTGGCACAGAGTTGATGGTACTTCACGAATGATGATATCAGCACACGCGGCTGCAGCTTGCTGGACTCGAGCGATTCGGTGACAGCATGCTGCGAATATGTGTGCGAGCTGTTGTGCAAGATATGGTGTTGAGAAGATATGGTGCTGCCCAGAAAGCGTCCTTGCCAAGTATGTTCGGACTGCTACGAGGGTAATCGCGGACATGCAGTTGCCCACCGCGCCAGACCGCAGTTTGGGATCCAAAAAGTAGGCCAGCGCCTTCGTGCAATCGCCCGTGCTGGCCCGCAGTTCTTCTACCAGGTATGCTGCATTCAAGAACACTGCCTCTGGATAAGTAAGCGACTTGGTGTCCGCTTCGCACGATGGCAGGAGCTTGACCAGGCGCCTCTTTTGCTCAGCTGTGTGCTCAGGAGACTTGCCACGGCGCAGTACCGTGTTCAGCTCGATGTCGCTCTCTGACAGCATTGGACGTTCTTCAGCTATGAGGGGCTTACTGAAACGGGCGACCGTCCGGAGCTCTTCAATGTACTGCTTTCCAAGATCTGAATTGGTATCGAAGCCGTGCACGACGATATTGAACCAAGCATCTCGCTGCAAGTTGACAATTGAATCTTCAAGTTCAATAGAATCGGCTCTTTGGGCATTCCTTGCAAGAAGTGTGGCCAAGGGCTTCAACATCTGGGCAATTTCCTGTGATGCCAATTCTGTATCACGTAAGTGTCGATGGGAAGTTTCCTGTGCATCACCTTTGCTGACTATAGTATCCAACAGATGGGTGAGGTAGACTTCGAAAGCATCATCCTTGGATACCACTTTCGAGATGTTCAGTCGCGCGTTCATAACCTAAATGTGTGTCAACATCTATCAATTTTACAACAAGATGCAACACTAACAGCTTCCAGAGTAATAGCATCGTCTTTAACAAGGGCATCGTGGCACAATTTCGAGTAGAGCTTAAGTAGCGATCGGAACTCGGCTGGTGGAGTATAGATGCCTAGCAGTGCCGCATCTGTAATGATCTTTACATCTACGACCTTGCTCGCTCTGCCAATCTTCTGTATGAGCATCGATAAAGCCAGAGCAGTGATCTTCTCATCCTTGCACTTGCTTGCGACAGAAACAACAGTGTCCACAATCGTCGTGTGTACGTGATGAGGCTCCTCGACATCACTTGGTGTGAGTGATATCGCACTGCCATTGGACTGATGCGCATAAATGCCGAGAGTGCGCAATGTGTTGCCAGTGCCATTCAGAGATGGCGATGCGGACGCGGACCCAGCAGTAGCAGGTCCAGCGCTTATGACATTCCCCAGGCTGTACAAAGTTGTAATGATAGCATCTTGAGGGAGAAGACTCAGCACAGCTGCGAGTGAATCAGCAGCAACAGATGAGGTTCGGTGGTCAAAATTAGCTTGAACGATGAGTCTTGGAAGCGAGCGGCCTAAACTCGACGCTGTGGATGCAGAAGCCTTGGCTAATATAGCCATGGATTTCAACGCTGTAGAGGCCAAGTCATGGTCTGCGCTTTGTGCAGGGTCGTTAAGGACATAGTCGAGCCAAGTTAGCAAGAGGTCATCATCTGCGATATCTTCGTTGTAAATGGCGCAACACAAATAAGTAGTGATGATCTTGGCTTTGGCCGAAGATGCTTGTCGTTGCTGCCAGGCAGAGCCGACTCTTTGCAAGTAGTCTAGATCGTTCTCCAGTCGATCCATCTCGTTGACTGCTATTCCAGCCAGACCTTCAGCAAGGGCATCTTTAGAGGTGTCTCCAGATGCGCGATTCTTATCATATGATGTTTGGAGATAGTCCAATATGGACTCATGAGCATTGCGCGCAGGCGTTTCGACGAGGAGCGATGCAGATTTTACCACAACCTTGAGGAAAGAATCGTGTAGAATCATGGCCCCCAACGGGCGTCCGATAGCTGCGTAGTGCTTCGTGTAGCGCTTCCACTCTCGTAGGCCGTGTTGATGTGAGCGCGCATTACGCGCAATAGACAAAGCGGTCTCGAAAGCAATGAGGAATTGTTCTGACAGTGCTGACTTCACATTTTCGACAAAGCCGAGCCTCTCGTATGCGTTCCAGTACTTGACATGCTCAGCAGCAGCATCGAGGAAGCCCAGCAGTGACAGACTATGCGTGATGACCTGCGAAAGCTCCCCGTCCGCAGCAAAGTCAGACTTCTCATCATCATCAAATCGGTCCACTGACAGCTCGGCAGCAGTAGCTGTCCACTCTTCAACATAACTTGCTAACGTGTTCGTGACCTTTGATCGCAACTGTTCATGACGGGCACCCAGTTGCAGGATTGCGGAGGTCAGGTTGTAGGACAGAACTTCGTATGGCGAAGGCACAATCTCGCGAAGAGTCGGTGAAGGCAGTAATATCTGCGCGTATATGCTGGGGAGATAGGCAGCGAGACGATCGAGGAGAGGCGCAGCGACCTCTATAGATTCGATGTATGGTGCTGCTTTGCAAAGAGCCAGAATTGCTTCGAGCTCAGTGATACTGACACCACTGACCCCATTAGGAGCTTTGTGTGTATTAGGACATCTCTTGTATAGCCTCTCGAAGTCGCTGTTAGGTGAGGTCGTGCTTGGTGATTGAGCGGAAAGGCGGGCAAGCTTCTCAAGCGCGTTCCCTCTAATCGTACGCCTGTAACTTGTAATCAGCCACAAGATCCTTCGATCAGGTTATGAAGACGTACACCATACTGCAAAATTTCTTTGGTGCGTTGCGCGACAAGATGCACGTAGCAATAAGCAGTTATAGCCTCGACAGGTGACGAAATGTTCTGTCAGGGTTCAGGGTCCAGAGGTGTGGCTCCTGCTTATTAGTGCACTCCATCTTTACGACCCTGTACCTTCTTCAATGGAATGATACGAACACCAGAGCATCTAAGTCGGCATTCCAGACGACGAGAAAGATCGCCCCAAAGCCACGATGTCATCGAACGGGAAAGACGTATGTAGTTGTCGAACACATCCAAAACATTGCGATGATTAAGATTATCACATTTTGTTAGCATTCCTGAATGTCACTCACGCAATTCAACACATCAGCTGCCGTGCTTACCATAGCAACAATGGAGTTCATGGCAAATAGGAAATTGAGTCCTTGTTTAACCTACGCTGGAAGACTCCAGGTGCGCTTATCAATATTTTAACTGATGGGAAAGAAGGTGGCGCAAGGCATCCAATCTTTGCCAACGTTCTTCCTATACATACGAGTTGACAACCCATCGAATTCATGTTTGCATCTTGGCGCTCATCACCAATTCTTGCGATCAGCAACGTGGCACTACAGCTAAACTTCCGGCTTTCTCCACGCATCCTTATCAATTGACTATATACGCCGATCTGACACTGGCCGCGAGTCTAGCAACCTTTGTTAGCGAAAGATATCGATATATGGTTTTTGCGAAAAGAGCAGTAGCAGTTGGGTCTGAGCGATTGAAATTCCTCTGTTAATTAACCCGTCAGACCTTGGGTGACGATGGCCTGTCTGACAGAGATGTCAACAATCAATTCATCGACCGGTCTGTTCACTATACAAGCGTATCACTGTGCAGAGGGAGTTTGTTGCTACATTCAGCCAGGAGACAAGACAACCGATGAACTTGAGTGAAGATAGTATTGGCGGGGCAGTGTGTGGGCGTGCTGGTCGATGAGCTTAGGAGACAGGTGCGCCCAAAGCACGATGGCGAGGTCACAGGAGCATATTGCATATTGAATATCTGGATTCAGGCCATGAAATGATCAATGGGCCTTTCTGTTCAAAGAAGGACGGAAGGGTTGGTTCTATCGTACGACGAGCCCATAGGTCAGTGAGGCTCAAGTACCAGTCGTTGCCTGCTAAAATTGCTGCGAGAGATTGGTGGTAACCAAAAGCTGTCATTGATTCGTTTCGAGATGATTCCATGACGCTGGGCACAACTTTATGCATGTTGTCACTCCACGATGATGTACACATAGTAGCTGCACGCGTCTGCCACTCTGGCCACTCAAAGCCATCAGCATAGTCCTCCACGATATCATAACTTGACACTTTCAGAAGGAGTGAATGTGCGTAGGTATGACCATGAGCAGCCTCTGCTTTCAGGGTCGTTGGACGTAACTGTTAGCAGCCCCACGTCTGCGTTACTGGTTCAAGGCGAATATTGCATGCTTCCTACCACGCAGCACTATGAGACTTTCTTAAAATGGTGACTGAGAACAAGTAGTATAACCCGAAAAGCGACCGGCTCAGTCTTGTTACTCAAACGATCGCCGCTCTCGACGACACCAGTATGTGCCGACTGACACATCACGTCAGGTCCTGCAGTCTCACAGAAACAGGCATCAGACTGTCCTTCAGTGGAACACCGCGGAATCTTCTAAGCAAAGCCGACGAACAATACCAATGCCTGTACCATTGCACCGGGTCCCTGCAAAAGCTACTCTGTTATACATCCAATCACTGAAGCCAGACTGTGAGTACCCGCATGCTGGATCGGAAACACGATTGAAAGTGTACAGCCGTGCGATTAACGAAAAGACGGGTGTGCGGTAAGAGTATCAATAGGCGTTCCGTATGCTCTCAGGTGGCTCGTCGATTTGAATTACTCGTCCAGCATCCAATTGTACAGGCTCTGCTTCTATCCACGAGTGAGTACAAATTGAGCCCTATCAATTGAATACAACTGCCATACACGAAGTTACACCACCCGCTTATCAACCAGGGCCTGTTGTGCGAGCATACACTACAGGGATTGTTATTTGCCCATACACTGTTTGAGCACCACAGTCTTGCAATCTAATGATATGAAAGAGCTGAAACTGGATGCTTCTGCATAGAACTGCTACAGGGTGTCCTTCAATTTGCACTACCGCCTTAACTAGTGCTATGATTTTCCCACGCTGGGCTTGTTGAGAGCCTGTCAAATGTTGTGCAACTGACCTATCATATGTTGCACTCTAGAAGTCTTCATATATACATACAATGAGAGCAAGTGCATGGTCGCTTCACTTTTTTACTCTTGTATTTATAGAGAGCCAGCTGTGTCCTTACTCTACTATCAGCACAGTATTAAAAGCAATTCGCGACGATGTATTCTTTAAATAACTCTCGACGGAGCAGAAAGCATGATGCTAGGCACCGCCGTCCCTTTGACTATGACTACGACTACGACGATTCATGGCTGGCGCCAGAATACTTCATTCCTCCGAGGTTCTTGCCTCCAAGGCTCGCCTCTTTGAAACTTGCACGCCGAGGATGCTGTTGCGGAGTGTGCGATATATCCAGAGGTGACTATCGAGAAGCTGTAAGAGCCCCTCCATCCAATCAACAGTGCAATCTACATCTGACAATGTCATAAGCTTGAGTGCCTGCTCGACGACATGAGGTTCGCCGACCCATGGCTTGCGCTTTGCGACCTAATTCATGAAGAGCAATTTGCGGCTTATGACGTATCACTGCACCTTGAAGAATTGTCTTTGATGGTTAACGACGCTCATGGTCACCACCCACAGTACAGAGAGATCTCTCGTCAACTCAAGCAGTTGGCGCGAGACCTACAGCTAATGCCGGCTCGTGTTCCTTACGACGAGCGGCCACGGAGGCCGCGTGTTGGATGGAGATAGCGGTCAACGCGGCAGAGGCGATGTGATCTTAGCACTTCGATATCCCTGTAAACAGACAAACAATCAAATTGGTTACGGCTTTCAAGAATCTTTTGCATCAGCAGCAGTGGCAAAGTTTAGCAAATGGATTCCTACCAAACACTGCTGAGTAAGGCCATACACGCGGGCAAGAGAAAATATTGCAAGAAACACCACCATGGATACAAACGCCCAGAATAGCTCTCCTTCAAAACCTTTCTTCCTCTTGTGTAAATAGATGCCTGGATTCTCTTCATTGTAACTACGATTGCTAACCCTGTTGGTTAAGCATCCTTCGGAGGCTTTGCTTCCATCCTGTCAAACATGAGCAAGTCTCAAGAAACAGTATCAACGAGTCTCACTGTTTCATATCCCAAATCGTTTTCGTCTTCTTCAGTTGATTCTGTTACATAAGAATCTAACAAGTCTTCCTCGTTCAGGTCAAAGTGACTGATATTGTCGTTTTTGGAGCCGTAACTTGGTGCATCTGACCAAATATAATCATCATGGTTGAAATCACTCACATCTTCGCTACTGAAATAGTGACCTGACATATCGCCCAACTTGGTAAGATTATATTTAGAAGAGACGTTCGAGGAGAGAATGGAGGCACGTTCCCATTTCACGTTAGGTTTCTGGAGGGCGGACATGGTGAGGGTGATTGTTTATTTTGATGGGATGAGAATTCACCTGAGAGAAGATAAAGGGATGTGTAAATATGAAGGAGAATGTTGAGCAGTCGCAGCATGTTTGCCTTCAATTTTGACAGGCGGAAATTCCCTTAACATATCAATTAGTAGAGGGAAGTAAAGTGCCATAGTTGGTGGTGGAGCCCATCGTATACTGTAAAGGCATACTCGATCAATAACAGCCAGCTTCGGGACTGAACTATTCATTTAATCAGTAGATGGAACATGCTCAATGTCATTTGTAATTTGCAAATCCAAATCCAGGACTTAGAGGTGGTACATGTAGTATGTTTTGCATTCAGATCATCAACGTCTCCTCCCAATCGATAGATGCCTGTTGCAATGTGATCATACTCTACTCATGTGGCGACTCACAGTGATCTTCACATACTACCATGCTCGTTGCAAAGTCATGCCTTGATGAGATGTTGGTCACCGTGGGGGAAGCTTAATAAAGAAAAGGTGGACCCCACCAATCTACTCGCTGATTGGCTGGTGCTGCCTATCGATGGGATTTTGAACTTTTGGAAAGCTTGGCACATCCCACCACTGGTAGGCGCAACCCACGACACAAAGCCCATATCACGTCCAGCGCTCGACGACCCCGCCCGCCCACTTCTCCAGGCATATTCGCACACGTCAAACACGATGCCGGGCCCCAAGAATACGCTCCTGATCGAGGGTTCCTTCGAGGAGCTTACCGACGAGTTCGCACAATACATTGACACGCTCAAAAAATCCCAGGGCGACGAGAGCTCGAATATTCAGCAGGAGAGCGCGGACCTGCTCAAGGAAAACAAGAAGGATGAAGTGCTCAAGAAGCTGGTCGTAGGCGCGCAAGCGCTGAACCAGGCGCCAGAGAAGGGTATGCAAGAGACACAGTCATGAGAGTGGAAGGCGGGGCTAACGTGGTGGTGAACAGAGTTCATAGCGGCATACAACCTGCTGATTCACCTTGTAAACCAGTCGCCGAACGTGTCTATGTTCTTGCCCAAGATCTGCCAGAACCTGAGCACCCCAGTCACCTCTTCGCCCGCCAACGGTAGCGGCCTTGCCCTTTCGATTCTCAGCACAATCTTCAACATTCTTCCTGTGGACAGCGAAGTGCGCTACCACGTCCTGCTCGCTATTCTTCGTGTTATTCGCGCCACAACGAACTTCGAGTACTTGCGCCCACAGCTGAAGCAGTTGGACAGCTGGTTACAGACATGGGATGTTGAGGCGGAGGAGCAACGCAAACTGTACCTCGCAGTCAGCGATTCGGCTGCTGCCGCTGGTGAGGATGAGCAAGCATACACATACCTCCTTCGTGCACTCCGAACATTCCCCACTGAGGAGGTTTCATCCCCAGAGGCCCAGGAGCTATCTCTTCGCGCACTCAAGTCCGCACTTACCCACCCCAGCCACTTCGATTTCCAGGATCTCACCGACCTCGATTCGATCCAGGCCCTCCGTAACTCTGAACCCGTCTACTTCCAGCTCCTTGAGATCTTCAACTCTGACGTGGTAGATGACTTCAACGACTTCAAGGACGAGCACGATGGCTGGATCGAGAAGTCCGGCCTTGACAACGCTGCCCTCAACCGCAAGATCCGCCTCCTCACACTCGCCTCGATTGCTGCATCATCAGGCCAGCAAAGGTCGCTCCCTTACGCCAAGATTGCAAAGGCACTGCAAGTCCCCGAGGAAGACGTCGAGATGTGGGTTATTGACGTGATCCGTGCTGGTCTTGTCGAGGGCAAGCTCAGCCAGCTGAACCAGACATTCTTGATCCACCGCTCCACATACCGTGTCTTTGGTGAGAACCAGTGGAGAGAGGTCGCGAGCAGACTTGACATGTGGAGGAATAGCCTGCAGGGTGTGTTGGAGGTGATCCAGCAAGAGAAGCAGAGATTCATTCAGGAGAAGGAGGATGAGGCTAACAAGGCAGACCAGAAGGTTGAGATGGCAACGAGGTTCAAGGGCCGAGGGGGTCAGCAGCAGAAGCAGCCCAGGGCCCCGATTGACGAGGACGCGGATTAGATGTAGATATGGGCCATTTGGTGAAGCGGAGGTACTTCTTTCGTTTGTTTCGACATGACAAAATGGAGTAAGGATTTGAGCGCATGCATCACGGCTCTCTTCCTGGAATATGGATGAACGAGCAGCCCTCGTGCTGCATTATAGAAAATGCGATGCAGATACTTCACATATAATCTTGCAGCACGTCAAGCCGCATTTACACTACTTGCATCGAGCTGAATCCTATTGCTATTGCCAGTATGTCTATAAACCTCAGGCCCACAATCGATTCCTTTCAAACTATACAGTCTGCACAAACTTCAGGCTGATCGGCTCGACACCCCACGCCTTGATCTTCTCCTGCACATCCTGATACACCTTGTTTGGCTCCTGCATAGCGTTGACCTTGACAACACGCCCCTGCTTCTCAAACTCGTGGACAACAGGCATGCTTGTATCGACAAATGTCTTAAAGCGCTTCTTGATAGATTCGATGTTGTCGTCGGCACGACCAGATGTCTCACCGCGGTGGAGGAGACGCTCGAGCATGACCTCTTCGGATGCGTCAAAGAAAAGGGTGAACTTGGAGGGAACAACAGAACGCTCGAAGGCGTGGGCCTGGTCAAGTTTGCGGGGGAAGCCTATTATCAGATTAGCACCATCCTTGTTCTCACAGCTCAGTAGATCAACATACCGTCAATCAAGAATAAGCTCTTGTTTTCAGTCTCCATGGCTTTCTTCATAGCGTTCTCCAGCAACTGAATGGTAACCTCCATAGGCACAATTGTACCCTCCTTGATGTACGTCTTAATCATCTCACCAAACTCGCTCCCAGGACGGTCCTGCTCCTCGCGTAGCAAGTCGCCCGCACTCAGGTGCTTGAAGCCATAGTCTGAGACAAGCTTCGTGCACTGCGTTCCCTTACCTGCACCAGGGCCACCGAGGACGAAGATCACAGTGACATTGTCCGGTGACCAGAGAGGGCTAGTGCGTGTCGTAGCACCGAGATTCTCAATCGCTGGCATCGTGAAAGGTAGAGAGGATATGTTTAGTGGGGTACAGGGTTGTTGGCTCGGGGTGTAGCTGGCTTGCTGCTAGGCGAGTGTCCCGCGATAGGTCCTACAGGCTTGTATTGACCCTCACGTTCGTCGACAATCTTCTTGAACAGAAAAGTGCCAATACCAAAGATGGCGATAATGGGCCAGACTTTCAGGGGGGATTTGCTCTTGGGAGCACTGATGTGGGTCGGGGGTTCGTTGGGGCCTGTGGGGTCACCGGGCTGGCGGCGGTAGAAGCGTTGAGTGGTGGTGCTGAACTGGCGGGCAGCTATGGGCAGAGAGAGACGAGCGGTACGAATCTTGAGAGTGGTAAGTGTTGCAGACATGGTCGATGTGGGAGTGGGTATGACGATGTGGGATGCAAGTGTTGTGCAGCGGCTTCTTTTACTAGCGTGGGGCATGTGCATGCAGGGCCGATGGCGGTCAGTGTGCTCTCACCTTCCTCACCTCTTTGTGAATGAGGTGAAGGAGAAGGTGCAAACTCTGCATCTTCTACCTGATTACTGCTCTTGACTGAGCCTCAAAATCATTGCTGATAACGTATGGCTACTCTCCGCAGATTGCAGAGGGGTGTTACCACTGATTTAATGATTCTAACCATGAACTCTTAACAACAGCTCTTGCCTACTGCAGGCTTCAAGAGCACCCCGTAACTCGCCTCGCCGAGGCATTGGCTGGCTTGGAGTATCTGTACTTCTTTCACTTCTACTTTCCTCCACTTACTAACTCTCATAGCAGTGTTCACCTCCACAATGGACCCTAAGGCCTCGCTGTTTTTACGCTCTCAATCGAGTGTTGCTTTTCTGAAAACGAAGAAAACTCTAGGCTTCCTTACTCTGCCTGGAGAGATTAGGAACCAAATCTACCAATACTACTTCCAGCACAACTTTCGCTGCGAGTTTGTAGGTGAGAACTGCAATTGTGTCACTGCTGCACCGAAGAACATCAACCTATTAGATGATGGCGATAAGCATCTGAAACCGAATCTCGAGGATTATGGAGACAGATCCAACCATGATAGTTCGGTGATCGTTCGTTTTCCACACTGTCATGGGGCCTACCATACTGCTCCGAACTTACGCATACGTTGGCTCGACCCCTTTTGTGCCTTGGTCGTTGTCTGTAAACAAATACACGCAGAGACACTACCGCTACTGTATAACCGGATAACTTTCGTCTTCGAAGCTCCTCGGCATATCAGCAACTTCTTTCGAGTAGTGCCAACAGGAAATCTCAACAATGTCACCAGCCTGCATCTACACTATACTACGTATGGAAACCCTTCATTCACAAGTGACATTATTTGGCAAAACAAGCATATTGAGAGCTGGAGGCGTGCTTGCAAGGTGGCGTCTAAAAGTCTTACTTCCTTACGAACACTTGTGGTCGACGTCTTGATCAGCGAGGATGCTCCCAAATTCAACCTTCGCCAGAAATGGCTCCAACCGTTGTTTCAGTTTCGGCGATTTGTCCTAAAAGCGGGCAAGGAAGGATTCTCAAGCACGTCGTGTAACCGAGAGCCGCGTATTCTTGAGACAGTCAACATCAGGCTTAAGTCCCGGCTATGGACACATGACTTCGAGATGAACGCACCCCTGGCCAAAGCATGTAAGCACTTGCACAGGCTGTTCGGTCAAGGCATTAGTCTCGCTATACTCGGGGCGAAGGAAGATGAGGCTATGGCTAAGTTCAATATGGCATGGAACGGCAGTTACAAGATATGGCAACACCACCTTGGCTTGGCAAAGATAAGTTGGTGAACACTGGGTTCTATGGGCAACACGTGATTGTTGCGGCGTTCATCGTGATGGCTTAAAAATATGTCTTGATCGTGATAGTGCGGTCTCTTATCAACTTATGGATAGCTTCAAAAACGTATTGCACAAAGCCATACTCTCACGCGCCACCTCAGTTAAGAACAGATACTACTTTTTCTGTCTCTTTCATCTTGTAAACAAACATTCGCATCCACTCCTCCAGACGCTCGTCTCCATCACAATCATATTCAGTTTTGTATGGCCACCTCCACTGGAGAACAAAACCTCTAGCAAGTCTGGTTCTGTAGTAGGATTACAACAGTATGTAGATAATGTCGTCGTCTGTTGCGCTGGTGATTTGCTGTCCAACAGCATCTTCTAGGAACCGTATGTTCATTTTGCCACAAGATTGAACTCATCAATCGAATCAAAATCATTCTAAAACCATAGTTGCCTCAGATCACGCAGGACCAAGCCAGCAAGGACTAGCTTCCACTCGATTGCAGGGCTGATACATTCGGGCGCAGGCAAACATGCCGCAGCACGCTTTGGACTCAAAACTGTCAAATTATGCAAATAAAAAAGGTATCTGAATTCATTTAAATGATTTAGAAGTCACAAAGCTGATGCAAAATGCACACTATGCCCTTCACTTTCATCCGTGACTGCCTCCTTCAGCTGCTCACACCTTCTCTTAGTGTGTGCACTGGCACATATAATATCAACGCAAGCCAACACCTTTGTGTTTAATCAGAACTCAAAAAATCTCTTTCGAGTCTTTGTGCATAACAGAGATGGCTAGCACACCAGCCCACCGCAGACACGCTGCCATTGGTGCTATCATCAGCGACATGGAGCCATACCTCCTGCCTGACACTATCGACCGTCCAGATTACAAGAGCTGCAGAACTACTTACGGGCTTCTGACAACTACCTGTAAGCGTGCTGAGATATCTAATGCACCAGAGAAAGTCTACAGGGAATTACAGCAGCTTGAGAATGAACTCCGTCGTTGACTCCATAGCTTGAATGCCTCCAAAGGTATCCCAGCCAAAATGATGCAGCTTCTGGATGCACTAAGAGATGTTCTTGAACAAGCCATGAGTGAGGGTGTGGATGCGAATTTCTTGACTCAGGGCATCATTGACTTGCCAGACGAAAAGCCAGAAACTCAGCCTGCGCCGAAGCCAGAACGGTCCAGAATGGTGCCCGACTTGAAGTACAAGAAGGTCAAGGCTGAGCTTGCTGAAGTTAACAAGAAGATTTAGAGTCTGAATGAGGAGAATAACTTCATGGTTCTAATTATCAAGAAGTTGGAAGCAGAGTGCAGATAGCATTGAGTGTGAGCTCAACATAGGTAAGAGAAGGATATCATATTTGAATCTCTATACCCGATGTGTTCTCTAACGGGTATGCTACTGCAATACAAAGGCACAAAAAGGGCAAGCAACTGAGGACGGTATGGATAGTGGCAGTTTGCGCTGTGCGAGATACACATTGGTGAAACATGGTTTGACGTTGTGCATAATTGAGATGGATTCATTTTACCCTGTTACACCACGCCTTGCAATGTGCCCATTCTAACGTACTCCGTGAACTCGGCCAAGTATAAAACTGGAGTGGTAATTTTCACCCAAAAATAGATCTCCAGACCCATCTCATACCCACCCAAGATCCGATAATGCTGAACACCATCATAACAACCATAACCACAATGACTTTTTCCTGGCCCTCAAACGCGTCACTAACCTCCAATCTTGTGATTTTTCTAATCTTCTTATTCAAATGCCAACTGTTCTTCCTCTTTTCCTTTCTTTCATCTGCTCTCTTGTGCGCTCCCGTTATTCCATCAAGCTGTTCAGGCCTGGGTCTAATGGTTATGTTGGGCTCGACATGCTTGGAGGCGGCCCGACGACCCCAGGTAGAGTCTTCATGATCCTGGTAGGGTTCAGGGTCAATCCAGGAGGGGAAGAGAAATGTCAGGTACGAAGAGGGAGAGGTATGAGCTGCTCTGCGACGAGCACGGTCTTGGGCGTTCACGAGGAAGAGAGAGAGGAGGAAAGATGTGAACAGCAGGGGTGTGAGGAAGATCTACAGTCGAGATTTAGCTCTTGAGCTGTAGTCGAAGCTTATACAATTGGACCTACTCTTTTAAGAAGTGGCTCTGGCTTGTCCTCGTCAAAGGTTGCAGACAATGTTGGGGAGGGCAACGGTGTTGCGGCAAGTTTTGCAAACTCATCATCGTGGTACTTCTTGTGTCTACGTCGCGCAGCTGATGGCGAGGGAGGTGGACTGGGTGGCAGAAA
Organism: Leptosphaerulina australis; assembly: GCA_026120165.1. NCBI lineage: Eukaryota > Fungi > Ascomycota > Dothideomycetes > Pleosporales > Didymellaceae > Leptosphaerulina > Leptosphaerulina australis. The sequence continues at coordinate 72,345 of JALRMI010000047.1, forward strand.
TGTGTTTTGGTGATGCTCGTGTGATGCAGCTGCAGCCATGATGTACCATTGATGAGCGTTGGTATATCAGAGAAGCTTGGTTCACTAGCAGGAAGGTTAGAAACAGGCCGTTGACGCAGGGAAATTGTAGTTCACGGATGATGCGGCTCGGTGTGCTTCCTTAGTAAACGTGCGACATAAAGCTTTGTGGGAGGAGCTTGTGTCTACATTCGTTGTTTCGAAAGCGGTATCCACCGGAGCGTGAGGGATGACGTCCTTGCTACTATCATTATCGGTAGGGCTACTAGCCTGGTGCAGATCTCCAGGACCCTACCATCATTGTTCCAGACTCCCATATCCCCAAGCTCATCGTTTGAGCAACGCGGGGTTGGTTAGTATTTACATATCGGTGGTTCTAGGGACTTGTGGGTGCTCGTTTTATCCGTAATCTCCATAATGGCCCGACTCAAGAAATAAGCACAGCTCATACCGCACTCTCAAGATACTCATTGGCTCGCTCCTCGCGACTAAGACCGAAAGCAGCCGTGTTCGCAGCAACATTCTCACCGACGAACACATGGCAACCCAGTTGGTGGTTGCCTAATGCTTGAATATATATTCGATTGATGCCCTCAGGCACGTATGCTGCAGTCAGCAGTAGCTCCTTGCGGGACAGCGAAACGAGGTGTTTGAGTGCTGAGCTAATCCACGGATATCACGGACGAATCCTCGTCCGACCCTCTTCGGTTCCCTTTGATTCTACCACCATCGTCGCAGAACCTGTCATCTTCGATTTTCGCAATCCAAGCTTCCTTTACTCATCAAAAAATCTCTACTAGACTTCCAGAAATCCGATTTGGGCTGTTTTCGTGCTCATATAGGTTTGTGGATTGCACCCTGGAAGTACCGGATAATCCGGACGAAACGCTCGCAGGAGTACAACACAGTGCGAAGCCGGTGCAAGGGAACCCACCACCAAGATGCCAAAGGAAGAGTCATTGCCGACACGGAAGAAGATGCGGAAGGGTACGCACAGTTGCTTCGAATGTACGTTCGTCCGGTACTTGTGTCATGCGCGTCTTCTCTATTCTTCTCCTAAATATTATCAACCAGAATCGCAGCCTGTTTTACTATCCGTCCATGAATGCTTCCTGTTCACTATTTCGTGTCTAATACACCTCAGGTCGCCGTCGTAAGATCCGATGCATCTTCCAGCCCGACAATCCAGAGGTCTGTACCGAGTGCTTTGCCAGGGGTAGCCGATGCATTGATCAGGAAAATGCGAATCCAGATGTCATCGTCGACCATAGGAAAAACCTTCGTGAGAGAGTTTCACGGCTAGAGGCTCTTGTCGATTCATTGTTGGAAGAGAAGACCGTCAAATCAGAAAGCCCAAGTCAACACAGTCAAGCAGAAACTGTGTCGTCGAGAAACATGTATAACAAGGACAACTTCCCGTCCACACCACTCTCTTCTGAAGCTTCTTTAAATGTTCTGAAAGACATTCAACGTGTGCCATCGTCCAAAAATAGCCGGCACCACATCCCTATCCTTTCGGTGTTTGAGGATGCGGTATGTCTCTCCGCTCACCATTGCGGTTCTTCTTTGCTCACAATCATAGCTCAACGATGCCGAGGAAAAGATCAAAGCACGCATGGGCACACAACATACACTTTTACTTCCAAAGTCGAAGAACAAGGATGACGATCGATACACTGTCGTCAATAAACACCCTGACGATCTACCGGAAGAGTCGTCTGCTACATCAGCAAAGAAAGAGAGAGTGAAACAAGCCCTCCTCAGTATACTTCCTTCCCATGATCAACTTACAAAGATCCTCAACAGCAATGGTGAATGGTGGCAGACATGGCGGCGGAAATGTAGCGGAACTTCTGGACCCGATCAGACCCTGGCACAATTTGCTGTACAAGCTTTAACAAGCAGTAATATCGGAGCCATTGGTACCGTTTTGCTTGCTGTAGGAATATGCTCTTCTGTTGAGGATGATGATGTGGAACGATATATTGAGGCAGTAGACCGATGGGTATTGTCTGATGACGAATACGCTGCCAGCCTGGAGGGTATGGAATGTCTTATCCTGAAGGCCAAGTGGTTCGCCGATGTTGGCCAACCACGACGAGCATGGCTCTGTTACCGCAAAGGGTTGATGTACGCCCAACTTATGGTATGCTCATCATCCATGATTCACATGCATCACAGCTAACACCCGCAGGGCCTACACCGCAAACGTACCGGATCGGCTGCTCACGAAAGTATCTGGTGGGGTCTCTACCACGGTGATCGCTTCTTGTCGCTTTTACTCGGTCTCCCATACGGCATTAGCGATTCGCACTGTGATCTCACGACGCCTGAATTCGGCGGAGAATTCATACATCCTTTGTTATTCATAACCAACGTATCGAGACTTGCAGGCAGAGTCATCGACCGCAACCAAGGCACCGCTGAGCAGTCCTTCGCATGGGCCTTGCAGCTCGACCAAGAACTCGAAGACCTCTGGAAGAGACTCGACCCTGCCTGGTTGGACTTCTCTGAACTCCTCGCAACACCTGAGTCTAACGCTGCTGAGCTTCGCGAGCGAATCATGGCGCAAATAATCTACCACCAGATCCGTGTCTATCTCCATCTCCCCTTTATGCTCAAGTCTGCCACGAACTCGCGCTTTACATACTCTCGCACCGCTTGTCTCAATGGCTCACGCGAGGTCTTACGTCTATATCAGGCCCTGCGTACCGGCACTGTGCAACCGCTGTATGAGTGCAAAGCGATCGACTTCATCGGCTTCACTGCTGCTGTACTTATTCAGATTGGCCTCTTCAACTTCGCTTCAATCCAAGATCCCAAAACGAATTTGAAAGAGCTCGAAGCTGACATCCGCCTCATTGAAATCAGCATCGACATCTTCCGGCGCGCCTCGAACGAAAAGGGCGGTAAAGTCGCTCTCCAATCCGCTGAGGTACTCGAGAAAATGCAAGCCAAATTTAAGAGTGGGTGCTCCTCGAATGGCAGCCCCTGCGGTGACGAGGGCAATGAGTGCGATGACCTTGTTATTCCATACTTCGGTACCATATCAATCCGCAAAGGTGGCCAGGCATTGAAAAGACCTCTCCCAGTACCTCCTGCTTTGTCTCCCGCAGCATCGGTCTCAGGCGCGAGCGTAAGTACAGGACAATCTCTATATACGCCGACAAGCGAGAAGAGTGGACTTGGCGGAACGAGTATCTTTTCACTACCCCAAACCGCAGGAACGCAATCCTTGAACCTCACGCCCAGATCCTCTGTCTCCACGCACACCCCCGCAACCTCAGCGTTTCCGGCCATCGACCCATCCCCATTTGTCTCCTATGACGGATTCTACAACTGGAGCACACTCAACGCCGAAGATGGCTCCAACACGGGTAACTCGACAATGGGCACAGGAGCCTGCGGGCCGAGTGCAGGCACACAGATCAACGACGACAGTATGAGCAATTTCCCACTACCGACGAACAACTTCAGCTGGCAGCATATGCCGATGGATATCGATCAAGACTGGAGCTGGTTTTTGAACGATAACCAGACGCAAGGGGTGGGGACGGGGAGTGCGTTGCCTGTGGGGGCGGGGACAATCGATGCCTTTCCGACTGGATTTACCGGGTTCGGGTGAATGAATGTAGGAGGGGCGGGCAGTGTATGACATAGATGATATGGAGTTATATAGGAGTCATCTTGTAGGTTTAAGTTCGAGGTTTGATATCCAGATTTAGACACTCCACTTTCGCTTTTAGGCAAACAATCGCACGCTTCATCTTTATGAGATCTGAATTTATATCTTTGCAACAGATTGACCTAGTGAAAGGCATCCATCACTCAAGTGCTATGTACCTACACGTCCCAAATGACAACGCGTCCATCAACACCACTGGAGCTGATCTTGCTGACCTTTCCTCCACTCTCCTGGTAGCTGCGAATGGTGCTGATGGTATTCTGGTGCACTGTCTTGAGCTTCGTATCGTCTACCGAGCTCTTTCCCTTGAGATCCATCTGCCTGAACATGTTGAACGCACTCTCCTCCCTTGCTTCAGCCAGCCCGGGACGACCCTTGTTCTCGAGCGAGCCAGCGAGCTGCCAGCCCTGCTCTGAGCCCTGGAGACGATAGGCCTCGCAGTTATAACCTGCCGCGATAATCTCGTCTTCGGAGCTCCAAACCAGCGAGACGAAGGGCAGGACCTGTGTGCTGATGCTGATTACCGCGCTAGGGGGCTGCTCGGGAGCCGAAGGATAAACAACGGTGAGTGTGCTGTCGTGGGAAGCGAAGGCGAGGGCATTACCGGAGGGCGAGAAGGCGACGCTGTGTACCCAACCAGCCGTGTTATTGAGGAACTCGCCACAGACAGTGTTGAAAGGGAGTCGCTCGCCCCAGGCGGAAGGCTCGGGGCGAGCATCAACGCCCTTGACGAATGAAGACAGTACACGTGCATGGCCGTCGGTGGATCCGGCAGCCAACAAGACAGAGTTGGGGTGCCAGGCAACAGCAGTGACAGTGGAGCGGATGGGTTTCTTGATGTGCTTGGAAACCCACCAGTTGTCCTCCTCCTCAAAATAGCATACAGGAATCAGCCTCGCACCAGATCCCACAGCGAATTTTGTCTCTGAGGGCGCCCAGCGGACACACGTAGCAGCTCGGTTGATACGCAGCAGCACAAGTGTAGGCTTCCAGCCATTTGGTGAAGGCTCCCAGACATATGCATTACGGTCTTGGGAGCAGGTAACGATCTTGCCGCTGTTGGGTGCAATGTCAACACCAGTGACAGTCTTGTCATGGCCTGTTAGCTCATCCTGCAGCTTGAAGCCGTTGCCAGACTTGGTGTACAGGTCGACATTGTTGTCACGGGCTACGGCAAGCGTCTGGCGGTCGGCGGAGAAAGAATGGTCCGCGATTGGGTGATGAAAGAGATGGTGAACTTCGGGAGAGGTCATTGTGGAGGTACGAGATGAGAGGAAGCAGTAGGAGACTCTCTACTACTGCCGGTTGTGAATTGAGGTTATGTGGAAGCTGTGATGGTTGGTGGGGCGGTGATGTCGATGCCGCACGGAGGTAGTGCACGGACAGGGTTCCATGTCTTGGCTTCTCCCTCCGAAAAGTTCACGACAAGACGTAGAGCATCATTCTATCGTGCTGTAACTAAACCAACACGATATACTATACACTTGCTCACACACCACCATCATGATACTTAGACGCCCTCTTCTCAATGCCGCGACGGTTGGCGTCTCTATTCCTAAGACATGCATACGAAATCTCCAGCACTCAATTCCTATGCGACCCGTCCCCAAAGCTACACCCTTCATCCCCGACCAGACTGCCTTCTTAACAGCAATTGGCCGTGGCCTCTCTGCACACGCAACAAAAATCCCCTCATGGGAAGCCTTATTCACCCTCACCTCCCCACAATTGAAGGAACTCGGTGTCGAGCCTGCACGTTCACGTCGCTACCTTCTGCACTGGCGAGAGAAGTTCCGCAATGGTGAATACGGCATTGGAGGAGACTGTCAGTACGTTTCAGATGGCGTCGCTGAGTTGGCCGTCGTCGAGGCACCGGTTGCGCCAAATCCGGATCTGGGGAACACAATTAGTCCACGCTCGGCTGCGGCAACTGCGACACATAATCCAGGAACTAGGAAAATGGTTGTCAATGTTCCGTCTGGCGAGATGCCGGCTGGACCTGTTGAGACGTTACAAGCTGTCAATGGTGTGCTGGTAAAGGGCGCGAAGACGATCAAGGGCAGTTATGTTGAGCCTGTGAAGGGCAGTGATGGTCTGAGGGCGAGGATACGGCTGCAAGAGGGTATATGGGAGGAAAGGAGAGGACACAAGATCGATGGTGGTGAGAGGCGGAGGGCTGAAGTTAGGGCAAAGAGGAGGGCTGCGGAGAACAAGGAAAAGGCGAGGTAGAAGATTGTTTGAGTTCTGTATTATACAAGATGGTGTATTTGGAAATGTACCATATGCTGGCTCTTCAGTCGCCAGCTTCGATATCCAAGGTACGATGCGTCTCTTCGAATGCTCCCAAGCATCAACAAAGGATCCGCGTTTCGTACAGGTGCGTCAACAATCTCCACGCATTGCAAAATGCCACCGCCCTCATTAAAAGACGCTCGACCAAAACATCAATCTCCCAACGCTTCTGTCTAGTCCCGTACATCGAAGCTATTCAGATGCGCCAAAATCAAAGCCGATTCGCATAGTGCCCATATCACTCCCTAGGTTTACCCATCATTCTCGCCGAACAGCTTCTTCCTCACCACCCCCAATTCATCTTTTTTCTCCTTCCACGCTATAGCACGCTCGTGTACACCTACAAACTCCATGATAATACGCTTCCCCTCTCTCGTCTCGGTCGGCTTACCGCTAAGCAACAGGCCTAGATCAACCCTCAGCTGTAGGTATCCATTGCCCAGCAAGATGATATCCATTTCATAACCCTCTACCGACGTCTTGATTGTCGTGGTCCGGAAGCTGGCATGCGGGGGCACAGAAAAGGAGAGAATGCTGTATAGCATGGAACGAGGAGGGATGCTCAGGCGTGCAGTGTATGAGTGCTGATCTTTGAACCCGGCAATGGGAAAAATGGTTAGTGTGCGTTGACCGTAACCGTACTTGTCAATGTGCGTGTCAGAGTATTGTGGGCAGTATAGCTTCCACACGCCTTCTAACCGGCCGATTGGGATAGGCACAAAGGCTGCAACGGCCATCATGAGGAATGACTCTGCTTCTGCGGAGCGAAGTCCGGCATCTTCCAAAGCGACTTGGTCAGCCTCGGTAGTGACAAGAACTTTGAGGAGATTCGATGGGTCTTCTTTGCTGAGACGCAGGACTTGCTCACGCTTCATGTTGCAGCCTGATGCTTTGATGCCGAGACAGGGCAACGGGCCCAGAGCACCATTGTTGATGCGCCATAACAGAGATTTTTCGAGATACTCGAGCTCGTCGGAAAAGTTGACTGCTTTCTGGACCACTCGGTATCTCTCAGTGAACTCTTTTCTGCTGGCTTCCTCGTGGGTCTCGCGGACCACCTTTTTCTTGACGCCTGGACACACGAACGGGTCAGCCTCAAGGCCGGTCCGTGAACAAGGCCTTCCAACGCGGGTGAAGTAGTATTTAATGCTCTGGCTTGTTCCGCCGGAGGTTGTTGATCCTGTAGTGGAAGGGGCGATGGACGCTGTCCGAGAAAGAGGTCTGGGTCTAGCTTCATCGTTCAGAGGCTGTGTGTACATTATTAAGTTCGAAGTGGTCAGTGACACTCGACCGTCTGGTTTGAGCTCAAGTCTGTGATTTTTGTTCAGCGCTGGGGGTGCAGGCGAGGGTGCTTCTTTCACAACTGATGTTGGCGGTGATAGTCCAGCCGTTTTCATGAAATTCTTACGCCCTTTTACTTTCTCAGCTTTGGGGAGGTTGAATGGAATCGGTGAGTCGGGGAGGTTGACTGGTGTCTTTGAAGGCTGCGATGGCGGTGTTTCCAGCACGAGAAGACGCGAATCCCGACGGCCAACCCTGTCCGCCTTCATAGCTTTGACAGCACGAGAGAAGGCATTTGCAGGAAGCGGTACTGGTGTATTTTTGGGTGGTGAAGAGAAAACTGGAGGCAACGGGACATGCACTGGAACTTTTGTTGGTACGAGACCTTTGCCACGTCGCTTCTTCTTCTCTTTCTTCTCTTTCTTTTCGACCTGTCTGTCTTTGTTGCCAATGGACTGAGCCACTTTCGCCATACGATCAAATCTAATAGTATCGTTACTCTTACGAGGGGTCTCTGCTTTGTTGTCTTTCACTGTCTTCTCTGTTGACTCGGCTACGACACTGCGGTCACCAAAGACAGCACCCGCAGCCTCTACCGACGTCTGAACCTTCTGCAGCATATTTTCTCCAACAACAAATCTACCGCTGCCTGAATACTTTCGCATAATGAACGGGTTTTTAGCCTGAGCTTCATTCTCACGCTTGCGCTTCTTGTCGGACTGCGCATCAGTCTTTGGATAATTTTGTTCGGTCTTCCTCTTATTGCCTTTGGGCCTAGTAGTGGCTGGTGTCACTCCAATATATGGGACAGACGTTGCCGGTGTAAGACCAGTCGCTTCCTGCATGACTTGCATAGTAATGGAGCGCTTCTTTCCTCTCTCCTTGCTTAGCTCTTGTGAAAGATGGCTGGGGTTGTTGCTGTTCTTCACTGACTGGACTGGGCCACCATCATCATCAGGAATTTCGGCTTCATCAGCTGCGAAGTCCATACTGTTGAAACTTGGCCGCAACGTGGGCCCTTCACCATGTAAACAATGACTGGACAATGCGTAAAGACCAGTGCGCTTATCGAGGAACATGCTGAGTGGTCAGAAAGGCAGGCTATTCAGCGTACAAATCAACTTGTGACACAGACTAGGTCGACCCAAAAGTCAGTGACAGTGCGGAAGCACAAACAAAACACGCTTCGACTGTACACAGATTAGGAGCAGTTGTACAATGAAAAGCTGAGGCATACTTGAATGTTGTGGACTTTTGTAATGACTATTACTCTGCACAGAGAAGCAAAAAAGGTAATTCAACAAGTACGATGGGAGATGTGAAAAAGCTGCTATGCCAGGACAGAAGCAATCATAACAGTCGGCCCTCACGTGACTGTAGAAAGTTGAGGTGAAGTTGAATTCGAGTGGCTAACAGCCATTCAACACGAGTTATGGAATCAAAGCGTACTAGTCGTATTTGGATGAGAGGACCAGGCCTCAATCTACGAGGAATAAAATTCACGCACAGTCAGGAACAACACCACTCTTGTTCTCGCAAAGCTGTGAAAGCAAGAAACAAGCTTACAGATGAGAACACTGTGTTTCCAAATACAAACTTGAAATTTCAGTGTTGCTGAACGTATTTGGCACGAGAAGATATGTTACATAGTGAATCTTGGAGAGTTTCAAGTGTTAATGGCATGAGGCGATTCGCCCTATTTTCAACGCCTGCTGTACTGTTAAAGCCTCAGTACAGAGTGCGCCCTGGCACAGGATCACTCCATGTTCCATTAAGCCACCAAATGCCTGCTCTAGTGAAGTCACTATATGAGACGCTACCAAACGGCAGGTACCTGATAAAGCCGAACCGAAAGTACTCTGGGCTTTCTATAGCTTGCCTCGTCCATGTAAAGTTCCCATCACTGCCAGCGTGGACGCCTCTATATCGCTCGACATCGTTAACAATCACACTGACACCTTCGTAGCCATGTAGTATTCCTTCCCATGCAAAAGTGATTTTGCTATCGCTCACGGCTGCCTTAATAGATGGGACTCCAGAGCCTAGCTGTGCATCGCCCCGCAAAGCTGCAGCAGTTTGGAGGATCGGATCGAACCCCCAACGTGCAATACCATTTATGAACAGACCAAACAATATGCCTTGACAGAGAAGACTGACTCGCGTCTGCATTGAGGTACCAGGAAGCAGCAGAAGAGCCAGAATGTAGTGGTGTATCCTCAGACTCAAACGCGGTATACCCAGACATATGAGTAGGCTGATACCCAGTGTTGCATACAGCCTCAGCATTCTAGGTAGGCGCCCTTCGGTCCTGAAACACCATGCTTGATATAACACGATAGCGAACAGTATAAGTACGATAATGATCAATGCGGTGATAGCGCCGGGTTGTTGATGCAAGTCATGAGACGTGAGTCGCTGGATGGGAATTTTCTCGAAGGTATAGTTGCCTAGTGCTCCAACCCAGCATCCACCTACCCAGAGTACAGTCTTTTCCATATGTGCTTTGAGGTTTTGTAGTGTTTTGCGAACACTGAAGCGGTATATCAGTGCAGCCACAAAAGCTGCAGGCAAAAAGCGTCCGAGTGTTGTAGAGACCAGAGAGGGGTAATTCGAGTACGAGGGTGGATCAGAAGCCATGCCGACTTGAAAGAAGACAATGACAAAGATGGGAGTGAAGAATGTGGCAGGGCTGGAAGTAAACACAGCAAACAGGGATGTGAAGATGCTAGACAGAATGAGAAGATTCCATCGAGGGTCCCGGCACTTGCTTGAAGCACCGGCAACCTCCGCAGTCCGCTTGAATTCGAATGACAGAGGGAAGCTGGAATCAAAGCCTACACTCGAGATGCCATTCCTCCTGATGGAGCCGTAGTTATTCCTCTCCCCCACCAGCGAGACAACTCCACACCCGCCTCTTCTGTTGTTGATTATGCCTGCGTGTATAGCTGCTCCACAGATGAACGAATCGCCACGATAAACAAACGCATTGGTATCTGAAGCATTTGCTGTACCTCCCACTACGAGAGATTGGTACATGATAGAAGTGTTACCGATTGCTCGAGAATTCAAGACTTGGGTGCCTGCGCAGTTCGCTGGACAATTGAACGCAAAGACAGAGTTGTCAAAGGGAAGACAATTGCGTCCGTCTATGCCGCAGCTTTGTGCGTTAGGCCTGAAAACATTTAGTATAGCGACTCATATTGAAGGTTCAACCTTTCATACCATAACTGTGCAGTACAACTCAATCTGACTGGCGCTCCATAGCCCGCAAGATTTGTAGGTAAGCTGAAATTGCTAATGATAACCCCAAAGAGAATCACCCATAGTATGAACACAGCAGCGAAGAGGCAGAATCGTACCATCCTTGGCATGCGTGCAATCAAATGCGCAGGGAAAGTTTGCACAGGCTCGAGAAGTGGATTGATGTAGTGTAAGATACTTGGATCAGGGCCTTTGATCCATGTGATCGCCTTGCGACTCCATCGTGTGACGAGTTTGGGCAACCTTCTCTCTGCTTTCTTCCATATTTCCGCCACGAACAAATGTTGACGAAATTGGCGGTCTTCAACCTCGATTTCGAGACTCCTTCGTGGTGTTGCGGCTTTCGATGGGTTGTCATCTGGTGTGAACGTGGATGATCCACTGGCGGCGATCTGGTCCCTGCTTCCACCCTCGAGGTCTGCCGGTGCCACGGTCGCGGTTGCTACAGATTTGGCCATATTAGTCGTCTGATAAGCCCGCACAACAGAGCAACTTATTGGAAATATACTATCATGCTACAGAAATGTTGAAGGACTTCTACGAAGCATTAAACGCTAATGAGCGGCAGAAATTAAGGGAAGCCTCATCGATGTCTGAGGGTCGTAGTCGGATCCACTCTGCCGAGCCGCCGAGGCATCGATACCTTCAAGTAATTAACTACTCTTTATCGTTCTCAAAGAATTGATTTATTTCATTGGCATATGAGTCCTTATTGCTAGGTGCAGCAGGTCATTACTGGCATCTCATTAACAATTGGAACATCATCAGCCTACAGTTTTTGTATGCTACAGGATCATGCAGAGCATGGGGTTCGGATATCCCTCCATAGTCGATCAAGGCCAGCTTTCTGGTTCGCGATCTTAGCTCCGTTCACTTCAAATGCTTCTCCCATTGCTCGTGTACATGCATCCTTTACCATGATTTTTGCACTTGCGGTCCACTATGCTTGCTCGCCTCGCTCGTGTGTGGTAAGCTTCATTCGAGCCGGGTCCTCTTGACTGTATTTGAACGCGGACTGCTACACCCTCAGTGCAATCCCAAAGTAGAGGTTGCTGAAACAAATCGGGTTTTAGGTAGCAATAAAGATGCAGATGGGGTCCGAAGCACCTTCGAGTCTAGCTTCCTTTGTTTTACATCCCAGCCCAGTACATCAGACTCATCAGCTCATGGGAATCATCCCACATCATCCCTTGTACCTCTATAGAACGCCACACTTGAAAACACCCCCACCTTACCAGATGAGTTACTCATCTCGTCTTATATAGTCTTAGACCCCCATAGACATTAAACGAAAACTCAATCCAATCCAATCTAATCCAGTACATTGGACTATCGTGTTGACATCTTCGTGATATTGATGCTGTCGGACTCCGTCAGCCGCAGTCCAATGTTATTCTGGCAGCAAGAAAATTAGGTCACAGGCTGATAGGTAAGGACGAAAGAGAAGATATGATTGTCTGTTTCGTCAAAGCCCCCTTCCGGTAACGACCCGCTGTTCCAAAGCTATAACAGATGGCCATGCTAAGCTGAAGAAGCCATTGACCGAAAAAAGAATCGGTGATATTTAGAGTCTTCTTGTGCTATGTTTTGCTACCCACATTTGGATTTCTGTAAAGTCTTTCGCCCACACCACCTGCCATTTGTCCGCTTTCCTCCAATCGTATAAGTGGGGACAGCTCACATTCAGACTTTGCAGGCGTTCAGCCAGCTTCCTCTGCGAGCTACCCATGGGATCGTCGCGGATGCATATTCCAAGATCAGAGTTAAGTAGACATTCGATATCTGTCCAACTGTCTCCAACGTATATGATTGATTTGGTAGAGTTGTGACTCCCACCGCTAGGTTCGCAGTCAAATTCCCGCAACCGCACCAGATGCTCCAATTTATCACCACTAGAAATAATTTTCATCTCTGTGTCTTCATCGGGACTAATCTTGCCAGTAGAAACCAGGTCCTTGTCGATACCGTCAAGCTCGTTCGCGTGTATTGTCTTTTGGTCCACATATACTTCTCCAGCCCTCAGACAGGAGCTAATAAAATGACGACTCCAGTTGACACTCAGGAGATGCAGGGCATCGTGACCCCGGCTTTCTATATGCTGCAGGAAATTCGTGAAACCCTTACGCAGCTCCACATTTCTTGAAGTGATGATTCTTCTTGCACCTTCCTCGATAAGCTTTCTGGTCAGACCTGCGAAAATACCAGATGAGAACACTCGGTTGAGACTGGCCTGCTCAATGTCCTTCAAGGCTCGAAGCAGATTCGAGTCTTCCTGTATAGTCTTGGGTAGATTACCGTCAGGAGCAAGCTTCTTTATGGTAGCGGTGTAATCAGTCATGTACGCTTCTGAAACACGTTTCCAATCCTCGAGGACGGGCGAGTTGGGTTTGGAGAAGGCTGCAATACCGACAAGCGCATCGAGAGTGTCCTGTCGTGTAATGGTACCATCCCAATCTAGGATCCAATGTATCGGCTGACTCGGGTCAAGTAGTAGTTTGCCAGCCATTGTGGTTGCTGATGTTTTGAGCACGCGCATAGGTAAAAGGGGGAAAGCGGTAGGATTGAAGCTGGAAGCGAAGCTGGAAGCCCGTATGAAAGTTCGTGACATCCAGAGAGAGCTAAATAGATGATGCTGCTTGCATTCACAAGTATAGAAGCCGTTTGTAGGAGCTCGATTTGATAAGAGAGCACGTTACAGGATGTTCACGTGATTATCTAGGACACAAGCGAACAGACAACCTTGCAGTCAATAGCTCTGGAAAGTACACGAAAACATCCAGATTGCCGTATATCGAAGCAGCCTTTGCGCAAACGGCCTCTGCCTTTTCCACGTTGTTGCACTGTGATAATTTGACGTGGAAACGTGCCAGGGCTACGTCAGACTTTTGAAGGGGGAAGGATAAGGTTACTTTTCACGTGCTCAAGAGCCGTTTCGCTCCACTCCTCTGCCTCTTTAATCCTTCGCTTCCCTTTTTGCAGATCGAAAACTTAATTTTCTGAAAAACTAATAGAATGGAATGAACTTGAGGCTCGAGAAGCATGAGATTAGCCAAGCTGAGTGTTGACGTTTTCGATGTTAAAGATCGTGGCAAGGGTTGGAAACGATTTCCGGCTTTGCCCGGGGGCCGTAACCAATTAGAAGCCGCTTATTGTAGCCAGTGCTGTCTTTCCTCGGCTCTTCCTTAACTTCCTTCTATGAGCGCAACACATTGACACCAAGACATCCCGCACTCTCCACTCCACACAACCCACAATGGCCTGCACACGCGCTTTTGCTCGTCTGGCTACGCGGCAGACAGGTATGCACACCATATACACAAGCTGTATACGCCATTGAGCCTTGCTAATGCTATTCACGCAGCCCTCCGACCGGCCGTCTTCTCGCGCGGTTTTGCCTCCGTCACCGACACCGCCGCCCGCGAGCCTATCTCCAAGATCGCTGAGAGCATTGTCCCAGATCCTGCCCGTAAGCCTGTCCCTGAGAGCAAGACATCCACCAAGAAGGAGCCCGAGCCCAGCAAGGATGCGAAGATAAAGACCTTCCACATCTACCGATGGAACCCTGACGAGCCGTCCTCGAAGCCCAGGATGCAATCGTACACGCTCGACCTGAATAAGACGGGACCTATGATGTTGGATGCGCTCATCCGCATTAAGAATGAGGTCGACCCTACCCTTACCTTCAGGAGGAGTTGTCGTGAAGGTATCTGCGGAAGCTGCGCCATGAACATCGATGGTGTCAACACCCTGGCTTGCTTATGCCGTATCCCCACAGACACTACCAAAGAGTCTCGCATCTACCCGCTTCCCCACATGTACGTCGTCAAGGACCTCGTGCCCGACATGACACTGTTTTACAAGCAATATCGCTCTGTCAAGCCCTATCTCCAGCGCTCCACCCCAGCGCCTGACGTAAGTATACATCATTGATGAGCGTCAATGAGCATCAATGAGCATCAACTAACATGATCTAGGGCCGTGAATTCCGCCAGACCAAGGAGGATCGTAAGAAGCTCGACGGTCTCTATGAATGCATTTTGTGCGCCTGCTGCTCGACATCGTGCCCATCTTACTGGTGGAACCAGGAGGAGTACCTCGGACCCGCTGTTCTCCTCCAGTCGTACCGCTGGATCGCCGATTCGCGTGACGAGAAGAAGGCCGAACGCCAGGATGCTCTCAACAACAGCATGAGCCTGTATCGATGCCACACCATCCTCAATTGCTCAAGGACATGCCCCAAAGGTTTGAACCCTGCGTTGGCAATCGCTGAGATCAAGAAGAGCATGGCTTTCACTTAAGCAAGAAGATGGATATATGTATGGGAGAAAAGATGTGGAGAAAGCTAAATACGACCAGTATTCGTTGTATGTACGTGTGATCGGCTTTCTAGTTGGTGTTTTCGAGTAAGGCCTGTATTTTTGGAGATATGTACGCGAACCAATACATTCACATTCTACCAATTCCTTGGCATAGGCAACACTATGGGAGATGGCATTCGACATGGCAAGCGTGCCTTTGTGGTTTCTTAACAAAAGACTACTAGTCAAAGCCGCTCCTCTACAGCCACACCAACTCGTCTCCACGGCTTCTTAAGTATGTCAGACTACAATGCACTACAATCGCGATATCACTTTCAGTCGCATTGAGTGACGCCGTAATTCTCATTTGCACAGCCTCTTTCGACCTGAACGATATCGAACGCTCACCACCTGGAAGTTGGAGCGACGTACAATTAACAGCCAACGTGCTCAACAGCTCAGGACGTATCATTAATGTACTGCAATATCGAGCCGATGTTCGCCCACTGTCTCGCCCCCAACAGACACGAAACTCATACTGAAACCCTCGCTACTAACCGTTTCTACAAAAAGCTACATCTGAAAAGAGTTGATTTAAAAGGAAGCAAGATTGAGCAATTAGCTCTTGTTCGAGCCGATGCGGAAAGAAGTGAGAAGATTCGGCCGGGAGATCTCTCGAGGGACCCAGTAAGTGCTTCCAAATAGGCCCGGGTACTGTTCGACAGCATACCGTCTGTGACTCTGGACCAGGAAGCGTATCTGGAAGCTCTCCATAACGAGAGTTCGCATTCTGTCCCTCGACCAGGTGATTCCGTCCCACTGTCTTCCAGAGTGGTTAGACTATCAAACCAGGCCTGCCTCTGTCCGCTTCGGTGGTCAAGAATCCACGCCGTTCTTATAGGCGCTATAAAGATAGCACAACGTACGTTACAGTATGGCTGGGAGTCTATCACAATGGCTCTTTTCTGGAACAGATTCTGCAACCAGACGAACCGTGCCTAGCATATCTTGGCCTCGTAGCTTTCAGCCCAGATTTGCAACTATAAGCAATGAGCTTTTGGACGTATGGGGAATCATCAGACTCTCAACTCCATCAGATCATGCGTACTTGAGGGTTAACGAAAGCGACGGTTCTGGTTATTCCTCACGTCTGTTATTCCTCACATCTGTCGTTCTTTCCATTCCATGTGTTTTTTTCTTGCAACCTCCATTTCCACGTAGTAAGGCACGAGTCTAAGTTCGGCACGTTCCGAGCACGAGCCTTGCCCTTGAGTCACGACACCGTGTTACAGCACTGAAACGTAGCACCCGCTCCACCACCATGCTTCTCTCAGCTGCGCCACAAAACGTCTCGCCGCCACAAGGACGACCCCGCGATGACAGCGGCGCGTGACAGGTGGGGAGTGTTTGATGGTCTAGGTTCTGGGGTCGATATGAGACGAGCTGACGAGGCTTCGTACAAGCTCAACTTGAGCGGTGAGGGTTGTTAAACTGAGAAGTGCGAGCGTCAAGCGCAAGAATCAAAGCAGAATGAGGACTGTAGGAAATCCTAGTAATGTGGCTACTCGCCTCGCCAGGCTTTCGCGCGCTGAATTCTGATGCAGAAAGTATATATAACATATGGCAGAAGTGGAATACCACAAAGGAAAAGATAGCTGCAGAAGCCAGAGGTACATGCCAGAGGAACGCCGTGGTGTAAATGCTCAATATGGTGCGGTGCGATGCGGTGAGTTGCGTCGCGCTGACGGCGGCTCAAACATATGAATAAACTTCGATACGTTACGTCGTGTGTCGTCATCTTCCTTCTTTCTCCTCTATACAAAATATGGGTAGGCTTTCTCGATATTTATAAGCTCATCTTCCCTGCCTCATAAACTCTCGCCATGAACTCATCTACGTCCAAGTCCAGCTTCTTCTCGCTCAACACCTTCTCCACAGCACCCTTCTCACTCTCCATGTAGCTTGCCTCAAGCACGAGCATGATCGCCACCGCGACGCGGGGTGGAATCTTATCGCTTTCAATGGTATACACATCCATGATCCGCGCCGCGTGCTCAACGCCAAGACGTCCGCAAAACAGACTGCTAAACATGTTGTAGAGATAGTCCCTTGGCTCGACGCGGAGAGTTTCTAATCGCTTTGCGATACTGGGCGATTTCTTGGAGAGTGCATGGAGCGTTGTGGAGTATGCAGCATGGATAGCAGTTGGGTCGTGGATGAGGAAGGAGAGTGGAAGTGGACGGTTGAGAAGATTGGAGAGTGTTATGAAGGTCTGCGGTGGGGGGAGGTTGAGCAGAAGCAACGCAGCGATGTGGTGGATACCGTTCTCTTTATGAGAGATGTCCGGACGGTAGGTTGCGTATGCTAGACAGACGTTTACAAGGTCTTGGTGTAGCGGTTGCTCATCGTTTGCAGTCAGGGAAGATGGGGCGGCGAACATTTTCAGCTCGGGGAAGACTGAGCGAGTGTTTTCAAGGATCTGTGCGTAGCGGCCGTCGAGCGCCTCAGCTCCGAGTTGCTTGATCTCTCTCGAAGCCTTTTCAAGAGCAACCTTGAAGGTGCCCTCGGTGACTTCGAGGTCATTGCCAACCGCTTTTGACCAAACTTGCCCTCGTAACCGCGGAGGAATGCCGTTCCACCACATTTTCCTGTGGGAGGCTCGGAGCTCGGGGTTCATCATTTCGGTTTCCCAGTTGGGAAGCAGCAGATTCGACCAGTACTCTGCTTTGATGCGGGAGGCCTTCTCGCGTGCGAGGGCATCTTCCTGGGCGCGTTGTGCTTCACGGCGTTCTAGATTCATCAGCATCGCGCTACTCTTGCAACTGCATAACCTGGCTTACCAGCTTCTTCGATCCGCGCCAGCATCCGCTGGTACTCTTTCAGATGCTTCTTCTCCTCCTTTGGGTTCTTGGGGGGCAGCCAAGAAGGACGAGTGCGTGAAAGGTACTTCTGCTTTTCAGCGGATGGCTGGAACGGGTCGATCAGAGGATCGCTCTTGCGGATCGGTGGTAATGCCGTCTTCTTCGATTTGGATTCCGACTGATTCAGCGAAGTCGACCTCGCGAGTCCCGGTTGCTGCCGCTTGACCTCCTGTTTCCGCTCGAACTCCATCTGAAATTCTTCCAATGCCTCTGTCAGTTTCTTGGCGTCTGGGTCAAGGGATCCGTACGTGTCCTGCCATGTATGTGTTCGCTGTCTTTCTAATGTGGGCGGTGATTCTGTTCTGCTCCCAGGGTGTGGTAATGACGGCTGTGGGACTCGTGAATTGGGGCCTGGGGATGTCCTTGCAGAGAACGGTCCAGCACTAGCTGTACTGGCGGCAGGCGACGGTTGCGGCGGGCTGCCGCTTGTTGATGGGGCCGGTGACCGCTCCTGAGCAGGTCGTGGCGAGATAGGAATATTCCAGATGACAGCATCCTCAGGTAGCTCATCGTCATCCTCGTCGTCACACTCTGCCTCCCTCTCCTTTACTGTTTTGCGTTTTGCGTCTTGCCATGACTGTCTGCGGGCATTGACCGAAGGCGAAGGCAAGACATCCAGTGTCCGCGAGCTTTTCCGCGAGAGTGTGCGAGGGGCCGAAGTGTGTGTACTTGAAGGAGACGGTGATCGTGATGAACGGCGTGGTGCTGCCAGGTTCGTGGTCTGTAACGATGGTGCAGATGGTGATATGAAGCCTCTCCTCATCTTCCCTGGTGCCAGCTGCTGCTGCTGCTGCTGCGGTGGCGGCTGCTGTTGCTTGACAACATGGTTGACCTGGCCCTTCAGACTTGGATACTGCAGTTTTCTTCCTGTCAGGTCGCGGAAAGAATGTTGCCCTGGGTTTGGGAGCGGTGTGCTACGGGTACTGGAGAGTGAAGAGGACGAGACGCTGCGGGCCTCATAAACAACACGGTGGTCGGGGCCTGTAGACATGGGAAAGGCAGAAGGGCCTCCGCTGATATCGTCGAGGTTGATCTCTTCAAAATGCGAGAGGTCGCTTGGGCCCATATAGTCGGAGAGCGTCTCTGAGTGGAAGCTGGACGACTTACTCGACTTGGAGTTGATCAGGTCGGGCGGCTCCAGCTCGTAGGAAGCCATATTTTGCTGTGTGGGCTGCACGCCATGGGTGTATGCGAGCGTGGCCATGAGCGAGCGTGGCTGCCGTTGAGGAAGTGGGTGGACTGGGGCCCCAATGCGGTGAGGAAGAATAGAAATGGAGGTGCACGGCTTTGTTCCTTGGGCGCAGACGTCGTGTGAGGCCGAGAGCGGAATCAAAGAGCTCTCTCTGCCATAGTCATGCTCAGAAATAATGTACAGCGCGAGACCTTTCGAGAAGTAGGCTGCGTTGGCAGCTAAATCGCTGCTATCTTCGTCGTCACAAACTTGATGTTGGTGTACCAGCTGGGAGACGCAATTTCGGGAAGGCATCGCCGCGCTAAGCCCCTGATGATCCTTGTCCAGACCGTTGTTCCAGACGCGGTGACGGTTGCTCTGTTGTCCTTTGATTGCAAGCAGACCTCAAGTCAATTGAGATGATAAGAGGACCGCTGCATGCACGGGTAGAGAGAAATATAGTAGGCTATCGAGTGAGCATGGTGGGTGGTAGTAATCTGAGGCAGCTCTAACACGAGCCATGCAAGGGACTCTAGACTTTTTGAACCTGGAAAGCTCCAAACAGGCGTCTCCCATGATGGCGCCTCTGCAGTGCCCGCACGCGTCTGAAGACTGGAAAACCGTACAACATGAAACCCTCGAAGTCCGTCATGGTTCGTTGTGGCTGGTACCGGCCCCTGTAATGCATCCGTCTGCACTTAACTGGAACTTGACATCAGAGAAATCTCGTCACTGGCTCGTTGCTCACGAAGTACCACTTTTCCCGGCTTCGCCCAGCAATCATCATTCAATGGATCTCTACCCGGCAGCTAATCACAGGTTTTTTTTTCATCTTGAATAATATGGTCTCTGGGCTATTGGCTAAAAACAGGACTCCTTAGACGTCAAGACTGATCTCCGTTGCACCGTCCATGCAGCCAAGCCTCGGTCTTGTATACAAGCCGCGCCACTAGCATATGTCCCGGTCCCAATCTTGATTTCCTTTCAGTAGGTTTGCTACTATACAGCTCAAAGCCGTCACACTGCAGCCAGCTCTCTCAACATCACTGAGATGCACGATTATCGTAATGTCTCTTATCTTTGCTGCCAAGCGCTAGTGGCTGCCTCGAGCATCTCTCTCTCTATTGCATCAGATATTCGAGCCGCTCTGAGTGAAGCTTCGAGCCATGTCAGCAAAGCACCATGGTTTGTCTGGGCGCGCTGAAACACGGTATAAAAAGCTCTACAAGCCAGCCTGTCATCAAATTAGCCTCAGCGTTCATCAAGGGCTCCGTTACACAGGTTCCCCCGCCAGACTGTCTCGCACATCCTGGGGGTCATCGGATGACACCCCTGGATTGGACAACTGGGGAAAAAGAACTCCTCGAAATCCATCCCCGCAAACTGTGAGACACGGGTCTCAGCCACACTTACCACTGTAGTTGCCGCCGTGAAATGACGCTTTGCCCATATATATTTCTTTTGTCGCTGCGGGAACGCGCACGTCGCTGCACCATTACGAATGCCAGTGCAATGATGTTGTCGACTGTCCCTGCTTGCAATTCATCAGTACATCATGATCGGTAGTAGTTGCCGTGAAGATCGACACTGCACTGCAGATTACTCATGTTCCCCCGCCTGATCTGTGCATCCACGCTCACAGCCTCTTTCTAACTGGCTGGAAAAGCGTGCATTGCAGGATTTCAGGATTTCAAGAAGTCATAAGTAGGTACATTGGAGAATTGTTCGGGTTTGGGCGGAACGCACTAATGAGCAAGCTTGAATACGTCGTTCGCACCTTGGCCAATACGCGCACGTATTCAAGGCATCTCACCGCCGCTTCATAGAAGCTTTGGTGTAGATTGGTTAGGACCGTCGGCACGCTGTTAAGTGCCGTGTCGATGAACATGGCTTTCAGCTGGATCTTGAATGCACTGCGCCCTGTCAGCTCACCGTATCAAATCTATCGCTGATGACAAGATAGCAACGTCGAGCGGGAGGTCGGTATCGACGGACTCACTTGAGCGTTTTTCGGTGCAACGTTTGTCCTGGGACTTTCGACAGCTCTATGGTCAGCGAGTTCTCAACGTCTGCTGCAGGTCAGCTTCCCAGTCCAACCTCCGCAAGCCACCTGGTCCTACTCACCAGCCCTTGTGGAACGCTCAGAATTCTTCTTTACTTCCAATGTCTTTGTGTCGATGCAGACACCACAATACAGAAAATCCGTGGCTGGACTGCACATGGGAACCCGGACACCATCCTCAGTAACAACATCGAAATTCGTCATGGATTTCGCGGGTTTGATCTCGATCCCATATTCTGCGTGTCCGCGGTGCATGATGCGTACAAAGCGCTCTGCATGTTGAGGGTTGATCGTTATCAATAGAAAATCATCTAGCAATCGCAGAAGTAGACAGTCGCCACCCAAGGTAAAGCTTAGTACATCGCGTTCGAGCTCAGCATAAAAGTAATTGCAGAGAATGCTCGACAGTATCGAGCCTTGTGGAATGCCAGCTCTCTGGCGATAGAAGTGTTTACCAATCTTGACAATATTTCGCTCTACGTGCTCGCGTAAGAGGTGCATCAGGTCAGCCTTCATCTCCTGCTGCTGCAGGTTGGTGTCGACAAAGACTGTGTTACTCTTTGTACCTACCAGTTTGCTTTGTACAAGCTGGCTGAATGTTTGTGCATCTTTGGCAGCCACAGTGTGAGAAACCCAGCGCTTCAGCGGTGCTGGGTTGATGTGCTGGCCGTCAAGGCACTGTAAGGCACCCAGCGGGCTTATCTCCACATGTTTGCCTGTCTGATACACTTGCGCTGACATGAGACCATCCACCATGCTCAAGAGGCGCTGCTGTGGGATGGTGTCGAAGCAAGATAGGACGTCGACCTTGGCGAAATAAAGCCGTCTGTCACCCAAACCTTGCTCTTGTAGCCGACATTTGAAGGCCTCGAGCTTTGGAAACATGTCATTCACAGAGAACAATGAGGAACCAAATTTGTCCGGTTGGAGTATCTACTACGTGTCAGTGGGGGTGGGCACCAGTCGATATCTGACATCGCGCACCTTCTCATACGTGATGGCATTAAAGACCGGAGTCATGACGGTATTGATGCTCCTACTGAGGGTCATGGTACCGTATCGCATCACCTGTTGTTTTCGTTTCAGGTTCATGATCATTCGAGTACCTTGCTTTTTTGGGAGCAGACGTATTTTGCTAAAACCAAGCGGACGGATAGCTAGAAGCTTGTTCGCACGTTCTGTCGGCATTTGCTCAAACATGTTGAGTCTCAAGGTCGACAATGACGGCTCTGTGAGTAGCCGCCAGACATCGTGTCGAAAGTAGAATAATCGATTTCGATGTGCATTTGACTCTGTGACATAAAAGTTCGATCTGATCAGGGGTATCAGCAATGAGTCAAAGACCCAGTAGACAAATTCCTGGAAGATCTCTTTGCGCTTCTCAAAATCAGACTGTGCCAGCTTGATGGTAGCGTCTTGGTCAGGCAGCCAGAGCCATGCAACACTTGTAATCTGCAATATCTCAGTGATGGAGTGAGCCAAGGCCTGGAAAGCACGACACGTACCTGAAGTTTTTGCGTAACATGGTGCAGGGTCAATGTCTCGAATTTCCTTGCGCACACAAACTGATCGATGTAATGCATGACTGTGCGCTTGTTGTCGCCTGCGCCCCAGAAGCGCTTTGGGATGATCTGGGCAATTACCGCTCGGCAGAACGCTGACACGTGTGCTACAGGAGAGGCCATGTCCGTGAAGCAGATTTCTTCGGTCAATTGCTGCCCTTGCACTTGAGCACTGTTGTGCTTTTTCTTATCCTTCCTACTGTCCGCTGACGTAGCAGCCAGAATCCTTGGATGGAGACGGGCCCTCTTCCATTCTGGTTTCGTGGACAAAGGTATTGCCTACAGCTATCAGCACCTGTTTCGACGCTCTCTGTACTCGAGCTCACCTCAACCGGACAGTAATGGCGGAGCATTTCTGTATAAGAGCACCGTTGATTGAGAATACGGAATTTGTCGACCAGCGACATTAGTTCTCCTCGTAATCTCTTCGGCACGCGTAGCTTCCATTTAGTTACCTCATTTGGGTTGTGCATCTTGTCTCCTAAGTCCCTGCACATGCTTTGGTGGATCTCTTTCTCCCGTAATGTATAATCTTTGAGCGGCATTGCCGTCTCACGCGGGTCAACCTTGGATGTGAATACGTTGTGTAAACCGTACTGTCGTGGGAATATATATCTCATGATATGAACAGTCTGCTGTTTATCCTCTCGAGATGGAAATCGATTCAGCACGTCTACAAGCCATGTCAGCTGCGAACAGAACCTAATCCTCTGGGAGCACACTGACGAATATGGCGCATGCCGAACCTAATACCTCCTTTCGCATTTAGAGCAGCTTTGGCATACAACATTCGACTGCGCACAAAAGCGATTTTGGATAGCGTTCGCGCTTCACCTACCAGGCCAGGCTGTTTCAATGCCATATCCGAGGAAACACCAGGTGCAGCCTTGATGACTTGAACCGGCTCCAAATCTGAAATGGGAGGGCCGCTCAACTGATAGTAGTTTGCGAACTTGTCGTCAACAGGACGGAACAAAGCACGGTTCGTAAGCATGTCCATCATGATGCGGTCACCATCTTCGCCCAAGACTGCATGCAGTCGGCACCATAGTGGTCCTTTCAGTGTATGCACATAGCTGTTAGGATAACGCGAAACCAGCCCAGGTATCGAGGATGCACCATCCTCATTGACATTGTTTCGACGAAACGCTGACCCAGATCGCTCAAACCCATGACAGAGCAGGTGGTGAAGCTTGTGTGATGAAGAGTGTTTGAACAGGCGCCAAATCACAAAGTCAACAATCTGTGCTTCTTAGCACCTATGCTTGTGTCTCTTGCTACGAGCGACGATTTGCCACGTGACACGACCTACCTCGGACTGTAGAAAGTAGCCTGGTCTGAGCGTGCCTCCTATGGTGGCAGGCGACAACTGCTGAGTGAAAGCCTCAACATCTTCATTGCGCTCTTTTGCAACCTGCGCATGGCTCTCTATATTTACTGTCTTCTGCTCACCGACCACAGTTGAGTCGAGTAGCTGCCCAAGCTCGATATCAGTATCACCTGTTGATGTTGCACTCTTGCTTGTGGTTGGCCAGCCCAGTTGGGCGAGCTTTCGACGTCTATTCTTCGACGACTTGGGCAGCTGTAACAAAACATAGCGGCGCAGGGTGAGCAGTCGAGGATAGAAACGTTGCAAAACAGGCTGTTCAATGGCTGAAGATGTGGCACTCGTAGATTGGCCAACAACGTGCGCCTTCTTCCGAGGACCGCCCACGTGGGATAAACATTTTCGTTTCATGCTGACCTAACAACATTGATGTGACGACGACTGCTTTGAAGGACTCGAACAGTGTACATGCGGGTGAAAAGGCAGAAGATTGTGCGTGGCTGGAACCGTTGTTGTGTCTGGGTTGACTGAAGGATGAAGGTACGGTACGCCAGGGACAAGGTTAATATTGAGTATTGGACACGCCAACGCTAGGGACACGATGAAATCTATACCTTTTCGCGACACTGGAACACCTACTGCAATTGTCTCTGGCCTTGTGAACCAGAAAGGGAACGAATGAAGCGAACTGTCGTTCAGGTAGAGTTTCGTATGCTCCCAGGTTCAATCTAGGAGCAACGCATGGGAGAATCTATTTCGGCCTAGGGATCGCGCTAAAACGTCGACACCGGGGCGGGTGTCTCCACAGTTCCCATATGCTCAAGACGATTGCAGACGATGCAGCAGCACCAAAATAGCTGTTTGAGATATTCTTTCCTTGCAGCCTCACATGATCCATGACATGCGACTTACTGCTGCGTTACTGCACATTCAAATTACTACTTTCAAACTTTAATCTTATTGCCCGTCACTATTTCGACCACTCTCTCACGAGTAGAGACACCCGAGCCGCAACGGCGAGCCGCTACAGACTGGCCTGTAGCTCGTCAGGTAGTGCGGCAGATCTCCACACCATCGAACCCACGTTGCCTGTTGACGCTCAACCACCGTAACGCCCAGCAGCGCGCTTCTGACCTCAACCGGACTGTTCCACGCGTGTTGAGTCGATTGTTTGCTCCAGTGCATCAACGCCAGGCTCTCTCCCTGAAACACGCGCAGGGCTCGCAGCGACAGCCGCTCCCCTACCCACCATTGGCTGCTCTACGGAAGCCTTGCAGGCGTGAGTTGTCGCCGCGACATCGCTCTGCAGACGAACGAAGGACGATTGGACCACGACGGTGCTGGCTGCTGCCTCGATTTGCGCCCTCGTTTCCCCGCAGACAGGAGCATGGAAGGGTAGAGGAGGGACAACATGGCCGAGCCCAACTATGCATACAATTCCGCCGTGGCCAGCTGGGTGCAATCTATGTCGCTGGCCGGCATTGAAGAGCAGGAACAGCAGCTGGATCATAGCCATCAGGGCCATCACCTTGCAGATGAGACTCCAGACAGCCCCTCCCCAGATGATTACTACAAGTCTATCTACACGCCCACGAACGAGCACGATATAGCGGCGCCCCCCATATCTTTGCCGCAGCTAGAGATGAACGTCACGCGTCAACGACAGAATACTGCAAACTTGAACACTGTACGGTCACCGCCCAGAATCGGCCCTCGGTCTGTATCAGGCCCCGCATCCTCGGTAGCCTCTCGCTCTCCCCCTCAAGTAACGAACAAGGTCAAGGTACTGGCAGAAAGATTCGAGCGGT
This sequence comes from Leptosphaerulina australis, assembly GCA_026120165.1. Lineage (NCBI taxonomy): Eukaryota > Fungi > Ascomycota > Dothideomycetes > Pleosporales > Didymellaceae > Leptosphaerulina > Leptosphaerulina australis. The sequence goes on from JALRMI010000047.1 coordinate 98,031, forward strand.
CGCCGGGCGGTGATGTGATCCCCTCTGTCATACGCTCACGATCAAAAGAGCCTGCACTCGCTGGGTCACACGACCCCGTCAAACGTCCCGTCGCGCCAACATCTTCGCCTGCTTCTGCAGCGCGACCGACCAAGGAAGCTGCGTATGGATCGTATAAGTTTAACAATCTCAAGCCACGCGAACGGCCGCAGCCTGCACCCACATCCCCACCGCGAACGGCACGACGAGCGACAAACGCAAGTCACGCAAGCAGAAGCAGCATTGACCAGACACTTTCGCCAACGCGACATTCGGTGACTTCGCCAACACGGCACTCGGTCACCTCGCCGTCACGCCAGTCGGTCACCTCGCCATCACGCCAGTCGGTCACTTCGCCATCACGTCAGTCAATCACCTCGCCAAGTCGTCGACCCGGCCTCGAGCGCGCGTCTTCCAGCGGACGGCAGCTTTTTGGAGAAGTCATTGGCGGACAGGATGCGACATTGCCGGGGTATATGATTCCAACATTCGCGAGCACAGCCCGTGAGGAGGCAGCTCAAGCAGCACAGATTCCTCTGCCCACCACCAGTGATGCTCACGATGCATCTGCAGACGAGTGTCTGCTTCCTGCAACAACTTTCACCTCACCTCAACCCCAGCGGTCGCAGAGCAATGCCACAGCCGCGTCCGCTAGACATAGACAGTCACAATCGACCTCACGATCGATACAGTCGCCACCGCAACAATCCCCACCTTCTCGAATACCAGTCATTTCGCAGCGCTCACGGCGGTCGAGCAATGCGTCAGAGGCTAGCTCTACAGCCCAGTCGGTCAAGTATACACCCACTCGTACCGATCGAACCTCGCCAAACCGCAGTATGAACAGAAAGCCAGTAGGAGGCACCACGTCCGCAAAGGCCAACGGCGTCGATAATACTACGCTGCCTGCACTGAGCTACCGCGGATATCAGGAACGAGGGAAGTCGCCCGTAAGGACCGGGCCCAGCGTGCCAGCGGTCGTGACCGCCCCACCTGCACCGGCCTCCCCACGGTTGCGTAACTCGAGAGAAAGACAGCCATTGCAGTCCCCGGGTGCACACCCTAGAGGTCCCAACGCACATGGCGAAAACGAGTACTTTTCACTGGATGACCAGCTCCACTCGAAACCGGATCTCTTGGCGAGTCAACCCGGACTGGTCGACGGTGAAAGTGAGTCGCAAACCCTGGATTTTTCCTTCTCGCCAAGCGTCATCTTTCCTAATGAGCAGGAGATTCAACCACTATCGATCGAATACGCCGAGGAAGAGAGCCAAAGCCCGTCGTCGAGGCGCCATCAATTGCCGAGTTTGCAGACCTCTAGCCTGGGCATACCGCCGCCGGCACAGGCGTGGTCTGCAGTAACCGATTTCGAAGAGTCTCCAACACTGGGAATTCCTGGCGGCTTTGTACTGACACCTCCGGCACTTCAGCAGGATCCTCGAGAGACACAAGCGCAGCAGGATTCGCATGCTGAACCGCAACCTGCCCAGGAGCCCGAACACGAGCTCCTTCGTCCAGCGATATTTCGCGGGCCCACTAGCGAGCAAGCACCTGAACTACCTCCGATCGAAGAGTCGATCTTGGGCGTGAGGGAGTCGATACCGATCATGTTCAATAGTGAACACTTGTCCCGCGACAAAAATGATACGCTACAGTCACAAGAAGAAAATGAATTACCTTTCTCTCCTCCGAAGCGGTCGGTACAGGTGTACGGGCATGAGACTCTGCTGCCAGCACTTCACTTCAAGGGCGAGGACTCGCCCACAGATTCCTTCTACAATCGCGACTCTCTGCATCCAGACGATTCGATCAGCGTTGCCCCGTACCGATCGGCAGGACCGTTACATACAAAGAGCGACATGTACAGCGTTATCAACTCCGTGCTGAATCTCTACCACCAATCGTCGGTCATCTCGCCAGAACTGGCTTCGCTTTCAAGACAACAGATTCAGCAGGTCTCACCCATTATAGCACAACACCAGGACTGGGCGTCGAAAGAGGCCACTGAGACCTATCTGGCGCGAGTTCTGAGTGATGCCAATGGATCGGAGCAAGAAATTTCCAAAGAAACGCCCCGTGAAGAACAGCCTTTGCCGTTTCTCACACCGAACGTCTATCAAGCAAACAGACCCTCACCAGAACCTGCGAATCAAATCCCTGCTTTCGTTTTCCCTCCGGAGTCACATCGTTATTCTCGCGGCTCGCAAGGGTCGGCAACCACATTGATACAAGAGGATGCGTCTCCATCAGGCAGCTCGTTCGGTAACCCGTCACAGGAAACTCTGTTGCCAAATGCAGCGTACAACCATGCGTCGCCTTCGGTAGACAGTCTTGATCTGCCGCAGCTTGCATGGACCAATGGAGGTCTTGGTCTTTCTATGAACAACTATATGCCTCCTTCACCTACAGTTCCTTCACCGACGGTCCAACATCCTCCGCGACCCGTGTACTCGCCGCCGCCGCCGCCGCCGCCGCCTCCACCTTCCAAGTCTTTGGATGAGCTGCCACCGATCTCGCCCTCCATCCCTTCGTATACTTTTCCCGCGCAAGTCCAGTCGTCTCCTGCGTCGCAAACCGAAGAGCGCTTCGAACAGCATCCCGCACGTGCGCTTACGCCAGTCGGTCCCATGCATGACAGACATTACGATGATCATTATAGCATGGCGAACTCGGTGGAGATTAGTGACAAGCCACTGCCTGAAATCGACATGTCCGAACAAGAAACGCCAACTGCGTCCGAGGAAACTCCGCCCGACCTAACAAAGCAGGCTTTGAATAAACGATATCGAATTCTCGAGGAAATGCTCACAACAGAGCATCAATTCTGTATAGACATGATGATAGCTCATAACATCTTTGAAGCCACAGCTGGCAGTATCATGACTGAGAAAGAGAAGCGATCTCTCTTCAGTAACTGTAAAGATCTGGAGAAATTTTCGCTTTCGCTGTTTCGAGCGTTCAAGAAGGCGGCGAAACCCATTGTCAACCACGAAATGCCTCCCCCGACAGGCCCCTGGAGTCGCGACTCAACCGATTCGAAGTCTTTCGGCTCTTCAGAATTACCGGCAAACCTTCGATCTGAGGAATTCAACCAGTTCGAGAACTGCACGTTGGAAAACGATCATCAGACCTCAATCGGTGGAGTCTTTCTCGACAATCTGGAAAAAATGGAACGTCTGTACACGACATATTACCTCAATTCGCAGAATCAGCATGCGTACATTAAGAAGAACCAAAGCAATCCAGAACTCACCGGCTGGGTTGTTGCATGTTTCGAGCAGGTCGAGAACATGACGCAAGCTTGGGATCTCGACTCTCTCCTTGTCAAGCCAGCACAGCGTTTGCTTAAATACCCCTTGCTTCTTGAGTCGTTGGAGCAAGTCACTGATGCCGATCATCCTGATCTAATCAACATAAAAAAGGCTCGGGTAGAGATTCTCGCCATCAGTGGGCGCATCAATGATGCGAAGAAGCGCGCAGATACCTTCCGTGCGGCGACTTCAGAGGGCAAGAAGGAGAAGAGTAAAGGCAAAGGGCTTGGAAATGCTTTCGTCAAGGCCTTCATACCGAAAGCAGACAAGACGAAAACGTATGATGAAGCTGAGAAAACGTTCAAGGACCAAGAATACAAATCTCGAGAACAGAAGTTTGGCGGCCACTTCTTCCAGCTTCAGATCGTCATGCGAGACTTCGAAAACTATCTCGACTCAATCACTGAGCACTACCTGCAACTCAACATTGTCTTTTTGGGGTTCATTACTGTCTGCGAGGTCGCTCCTTCAGTCAATCCAGAGATTGAGAGCACATGGCGCAAATGGGCTATGGCTCATTTCGAGCTTCAGAACAAAGCCCTTGAAGACCACGTAAGTATTTCATCATCATATCCATGCAATCCATGCTAACTTGAATATAGAAAGCTGCCGTTCGCACTCGTGTGCTAAAGCCGATCTCAGATCTCTGGGAAATGTGGGTGTCATATCAGAAGACCATAGAGCAGCGTAAGAAATTTCTGCTCCACTACGTCAAACACAAACAAGCTGTCGATCGCGGTGAGAAGCCTGACCCGGAGACCGTGTCATCGGCAGAGAAGTTCACGACAATCAACGATACCCTCAAACTTGAGTTACCGTTGTTGTATGACAAGACAAAAGGCGTCATGCGAAACGTGATGACACTCTTCATGGCTCTACAGAAGGACTGGTACAAGACGTGCTCAAAGAAAATCCTTCCGCTCCTGGAAAGCGAACCACAGCATACCACCTCTATAGACTACGATCTGAGAGCCTATACAGAACGCTTCAAGTCCGACTATAATGTACAGGAGCAGAGAGCGAAGAGTTTCGGCATCACTAACAGCCATAATTTGTTACGAGAGATCTCAAGCATGACGTCGCCAGTGCCCTCTGATGGTGCTGGCTCGGCACGTAACTCCTCGTCTCGACGCACCGAATCTATGAGCAGTGAGGCCTCTGCCTTTGATTCCCGTAACCGCAACAGCGGCGGTTATAGTGCGCGATCTAATATGCGCTCCATGGATGGGCCCTCACGTTCCTCACCTGCAGGCCCTGCCTATCCGTCTCTCTATCAAAACACGGGCTCTTCCGCTCGGAACAACTTGGTTCTAACATCCAGCCGCGAAGCCCGAACCCACAATTCAGCTTCTGATAGCAACGAGGCGATTCCAGTGCGCCAAGAACGTCGCAACTCGGCTCGCTCGAGAAACCACAACTACTTGGGCATGGATGGCGTTGTCGACCTCGATGATCGCTCTTCATTCAGTACAAGCGTTTTCGATTTTCCACCTCAGCTGGGCGCCTCTTTCCTCTCGCCTTCTCAATCGAGCATGATCACCATGTCCGCGCCTACTTCTCAGCCTTCTTCTCTCCCAGGCTCGACTCGACAATCTGGCGTTTTCAACTCAGCTCTGCCGATGTCTGACAACCCTATGCGTGGCAGTGCTGAGGAGCTGCCCATCACCCCTGGCGAAGCTGAAGAGCCTGAGGTACTGTTTTTAGCTGCAAGTCTGTTCGAGTTCAACATCGCACATGACCGTCGCGAAGGCGGTATTCCATATCTTGTCTATGTACCTGGCGAGATCTTTGATGTTATCGGTATGAAGGGCGAGTTGTGGCTGGCACGCAATCAAGATGATTCGACAAAGACAGTTGGTTGGATCTGGGAAAAGCACTTCGCGCGTATACTCCCTGAAGAGGCCTGATCTACTGGTATGTTTGCTTGCAATTTGGAGTTTTCTAAGACCACTAGCCTTTTTCTCTTTTCGCTTCTTCTTTTGGGCTTTGAGATTCCCCAATTTCGAAACACGAATTTTTTCACATATGGTTTAGGGGTGATTTGGCGTACACAGGAAGGCTTGGAAAGTGTACGTGTGATTATGAGCATTGTTGGCGCAATTTCATGCTATGTACGGCACTTGAATGGTGGAAAGCTAGATTACAAAGCTCAGGAGGCAACATAGGCAGCAGCGATGTTGCTATCTGCACGATGTAAGATATGAGATGAAAGTCAAGAGTCATTCACAATATTCACATATGTGTACTGAGGCGCTGCCACAGCTCTACAACCATGGTGAACGCGCTATAGCCCAAATCAGACTAGATTGTATCATGCTCTTGAAATCTCATTGGCTCCACGGGCGGAAATACCTTTGTAGAATCAACGTCAGTGTAAGCCCAATCTCGTTATTACAATCATTCATTATCAATGCGGCCACTCCAACATGCCTTACGCCAACCTATAAACACCCAAATCAAGAAGAAGAAAATGACATCTCAATGGTTTCGAGATCGTCAGTAACCTACAGTAGTTGAGTGACCCGGTTCGCCAGACTCGTTGACCAACTTTTGAACGTCTTCCCGAACTTGCACTTTGGTGACAAGACAATTACCACACCGCCCATGACCACAAGATGGACATAAGCTATTGTGATAAGGTATCGAAGGGTGGCCACAACAGCACTGTCATGACGAATCAGCAAACTGCGCGTCTATCCAGCTGGAGAACCTACACATTGCCATACATATGTGTGCCTCTTTGCTGCCTGGCATTCTCCAAGTCAACTGAACCTACCACTTGCCTTAACCAGGCACACTCACAAGTGATTATATGGGTGTATGTACTGCGCAGGGGGTTGGAAGAGTCGGTCTTAAGGGAACGAAGACGTATTCCCCTATAACTCCGGGTTGCAGTTCTACCCACACCGTACAAGCTTTGTATCGCCAGATTTTCATGTTAGGTAATGCCTCTGCTTCCACTACCTGTTATAGTCGATCAAACTACAATCGCGGGTTCGTGGGTGGTTGTTACGTTTGACGTAGTTTGTTTTGAGCTGATTGCCCTGGACCTTACGGAGAGAAGAAAAGAAAGGCAGCTCGTTGATACTGTACCGTGCTGTTAGAACTGTACTGATTGTCTTTAAACCTTTTTAATTTTGCTAACGAAGAGAACTAGTTGAAAGTGTTCATACCACGCCGACTTTCAGAAGCACTGACCGTTGCTTGATATCGTCTTTGGACGTCTCGCTTAAATGGATTGACAATGCTCGAGCGGAAATTCAATGGCGAATTGGCCAGAGTAAAAGCCAAAAAGAGCAGCAGAGGGGACTTTAAGAAGGGATCCTAGCCTCTTGTATGTCAAATACTGGTGCAAACATTTGAAGTCTAAACCGTCAATGCATATTGCACAAGATACATCCCTACATGAGCCTTCTCTATCGTCAATTCCTTAGGCCAAGCGGTACTACAAGACGACATAGTCATATTGCATCGCATGATTGAAATTTAGGGCCCGCATGAGCACAGACCGTACGGCAATATAAATCTGCATCAGGCTTTCTACTTTGTATCGCGAAACGGACCGATACCTTCTGACGTGTAAAGCTTTCCTTAAGCGAGAAGCTCTGGCTGTGTTTTGAAAAGGTGTTGTGAAAGTGAGGGTCTTCCTATGCCAAGTTCTCTCTTGTTACCACGCAATGGCCGGGGTACTGCAGTTGGACCCATTCTCTTACTTGACAGGCATCCACGCTGCTCGACACAGTTTGAGCAGAAGGGTATAGACACAAAGCCACGTACATAGCCACATACAACACTTCAACTATGGCTAGCGATACCGGTATGACGTAGTCACTGTACGTGGCAGTGCACAATCTTGTAGCCTTTGCTACACTGACTCGAATATCGGGAACGAGAATGGGCTCAAGGCATATTTGTGGGTTGTAGTGCATTCCGACTGAAAAAGAATAATGGTACACAGAATCTTCCAATTTGATCCGACACCATTGTGGTGGTGCTAACGAGTTTGTCAGAAGGCTGTAGGCAATAACTTCCATTGTATATTGCAGACTCCAGGGTTTTGCAGATGATTTTCCAGGCTATGCCAGGACCAAGTTTCGCATGCGGACAAATTTATGATCAAGTCGGAATTGTATCACAGCCACATGCAAATCCCACAACATAGAATAACACAAATCTTACTGTCAATATGGTGAGCAGCTTGTTAAGAGGGGAAAGAGGGGTGACCGCACTATTCGGTAGAAATACTCAAAAGAATAGTAGGCCTAATACTCTCAACTGTAATAGTTGAGCCAAAATGACTCTTGTACCATGTTGTTTCATGATAGACGTACTGAGACAGTGTTCTGGGTCTATCTGATATTCTAGCTGATATCATGAGATGCAATTGTGGTTTCTCGACTATACATCGACGGGCCTGTAAATGTGTTCAACCCTTAGACGCTACCACAGCCCCCCCCCCCCCTCCCTCCGTTCGGCAGACACGCTACCAGATTATTCGGGCTTAATGCTGTACTTCAACGGACAGACACAGACACTTAAACGAGCCAGATGATCGACTAACCCTGAACGCTTACGCGTTCATACATCGTGAACTGCATGCAATGTACGGCCCTACGATCCTGACGATTTCCTGCTGTATGAGTCATATAATCTTGTAGTATCACACAACCGACTTTGGTTGAAATACTTTACTAGTCCTTATGATTGTTGCAATGCAAACTGCCAATGATCAAGCACGTGCTTCTTATGTAAGCGCAAAGGTGTGTTCTGAGTCACTACAGAAAACCACTCTGTGTATGAGAATGAGTCCTTGAGTGCATGCTCATGTCTTATTGGTATGAATGGATGGAATGTGCAGCCTCAATAATGCACACCATGCAATAAGAAGACATAGCGTCCAGGGTCTGATACAGCATCCCACATTGGCAGACGGTGTGACTCCATAACCACACAAAATGCTTGTAATACTTACATTGTCGTCGTTGATATGAATCCTCTCATTTTGACTACCTTCTCAATTGAGATACTTCACATTCCGAGGTGCATTCAAAGGGCGCGCGCCATCTCATGTTTAGAATAGTTGCTTCCGGATGGCCCCACTTGAACATACCTCATTGGCCAGTAATTAGCGATGACCCCAAGAAAAAGGGCTTCTCCAGATTTTCAGTTTCTTTACATACTCAGTGTTTGCCATTAGAACTATCTTTCCGTATTCATTGTTTGTAACTATCTTTCAGTGTTCTTTTTAAAATGGAGCATGATATGGAGATGGATGTCCATCCGTCTAAGCATAGAACTCCCAACTCTGACACCTTGGAGCAGAGTTCTGACGGAACGTCAGCGAAGCAAGATGTCAATATACCAAGCAATGGCATGCCTAGAAGTAAACTTCGGATGTTTGCTATCTTGACAGCGCTTTTTGTATGGCTTTCGCCCCCATCTTAATCGCACAATGAATATGGCTAATCTTTCCCAGCTCTCCCTTTTTGTAGCAGCGTTAGATGCAACAATTGTCGCCACTGCAGCACCTACAATGTCTCATGATCTCAACTCCGCAGCAGGGTATACATGGATTGGTGGTGCCTTCTTGCTCGGCAATGCAGCATCTGGTCCTATCTGGGCCAAGCTCTCTGACATTTTTGGCCGCAAACTTATCGTCCTGTTGGCTCTTGCCATTTTCTTTGCTAGCTCCGTAGTATGCGCAACCGCGAAGACGATGGAGGCCCTAATAATTGGTCGCGCGTTTCAGGGTGCAGCGGGCGGTGGCCTTATCTTGTTAGTGCATGTTTGCATTAGCGACATGTTCAGCCTGAGGCAACGGAGTCTTCTTATGGGACTAACAGAAGGTATTTGGGCCTTGGCCGGTGGTATCGGCCCAATCCTGGGGGGTGTCTTTGCCAGTTTAGTGAACTGGAGGTGGTGCTGTGAGTTCTGCCTATTCATTATTGAAAGACTAATATTGACTCATTTGTCTACAGTCTGGATCAACTTACCAATTAGTGGACTAGCGGCTATCCTAATTCTAGTATTTCTAGATGTAAAGCATGAGCATACCTCTTTCATCGACGGCATGAAAGCCATTGACTGGATCGGCATCTTCACCTTCCTTGGATGTACCCTTATGCTTCTTCTTGGACTTGACTTTGGCGGCGTTCTGTTTCCGTGGGGCTCTGCAAAAATCATAGCATTGCTGGTCGTCGGAGGCGTTATGATCTTTGCATTCATCTACAGCGAGGCAAAATTTGCCAAATATCCTCTTATTCCTATGTCCTTGTTCAAACGGAAAACCAACATAGCCACATTCTTAGTAGTGTTTTTCCACGGCTTCGTAAGTTGCTTTGAGTTAAGATGCGAACACTTTTTGCTAACTGAATAGGTTTTCATTGCAGCCGAGTTTTATATGCCTTTATTCCTACAATCGGTCCTGGAAGCCTCTCCACTCCGATCTGGTGTACTCCTTCTACCACTCATCGTCACAGGTGCGATATTTGGTGTGTTTTGCGGCATCATCATTCACCGTACTGGACGCTTTCGTGAAATCATGTGGGTTGGCTCAGCCTTCATGTGTCTTGGGTATGGTCTTTTCATAGCATTCGACGCAAACACATCTACGGGGCAAGCAGTAGGCTTCCAAATGATTGCTGGCCTTGGACAAGGAATCCTGTTTGAAGCGCCTCTCATCGCAATTCAAAGCCAGGTTGAACAGCACGACGTTGCAACTGCTACCGCGACGATGGCATTTGCCCGCAACATTGCCGTCTCTATATCGGTCGTCGTCTGTGGTGCTATCTTCCAGAACTCTATGTCAAGTAGAACTGACTTCCTGCGTGCTGCTGGTTTACCGCAAGACTTGCTAGACCAGTTAGACGGCGAGAACGCACTGGCAAATGTCATGTTACCAAGTACTCTCGAGAATCCGGCTTGGGAATTTGCTGCAAAGCAGGCGTTTGCTTGGGCAACACGTAACATGTGGATTGTTCTGACGGTGGTCGCTTTCCTTGCGCTTGTCGCTAGTTTTTTTGTCGAGGCATCACACTTAGGAACTGAGCATGTTGAGACCGTGACAGGATTAAGAAAGGAGAAAGAGCCTCTAGAACCCAATGGGTCCTAAAATATATAGATGAGGTTAGAGCGTTGGCTATCAGTGAGCAGTGCTGATGCGCAATTCCCTTTCAGGTACTTAGACTGTATAGGCTCTCAACATCCAATTTTATCACTGGTCTTGCCAGTCGTCCTCTAGATCGTTATTCTCCTGTTCCAGATGACACCAGGTGTAATCGTTGACAAAAAGCAACCGAGAGGTTTGTTCCGGTTTCATCAATAATTTGTCTTGAGTACTGCTGTTGGTATTACCGCGGATCGTACTGTTACTACAGTACGATGAGACGTGTCACCTTTTGGCCGGATTGGTATCACGTAGATCGAGTAAGCGATAACACTGCAGTGCACAAAGATATGGTTACGACCAACATTAAGAAGAACCCGAGAATCTGAACCTACAACTAGCAAGCTAGTAGAAGACTTCGACTTTGCTGCTAGCTCTTGTTACGTAGGAGATTTATGGTGCAATGTAATTTACTCTCTTCAGCCTACACAATCTTCAAGCTTCCTCATCACCCTGTGTCATTGCGCCACCATAGACTAGCGCTCCGGGACACCTACGGGCAGTCGATTAATGGCGTCCAAAATATCTTCCCATTTCACGGGCGGGTATACCGACACATGCACTTAGTGAATTATATCTTAGTCTCTCATGTTTTACATTTCGCTTTGACATACCTCTACTTCAATTTCCTGTTAGAATCATTAGTTATCTATTATAAATTAGGCACCACTGACTTTTGGTTCCCACAATGACCTGCACGGCCTACCTGGCCACTAGCTAACACTAAAGAGGGTATCACGTACTTCCAAAAGCTGCTCGGCAATCCTGAATGCTTTGCTGACTTCCTTCGCCTTGCGAAAAGAGCATAGCCTTTTGGTCAGCGCGTGCGCAACGCAATGCTGACCCCTATACACAGGTAATAACATCAGCATCACTATACAACAGAACCTTTTTTTTGCTCTCGCGCGGAGGAGAGGAAGACAAGACACACCCAGAGATGTCAACAATCAATACAATCAATAATAAATCTCTAATATTGATTGATTGATAGAATTGGTAGAATTAGAGCAGCCGAAAGGAATTTTCTACAGTATCTCTGCAGATGGCTCCTCCCACTTATTTAAGTCGAACTCCTCAGTGAGGCTATCGTCAGTGTAAGATGCTGCAACAGTTGCACTTGGTGTTTTAAAGCCAGCGCGAGTCCACCTTTGCAAGCACACCAAAGCAACCAATAATTGAGCACCTATCTTACGTCTTTGTGGCTCAAGTATATCCCCAGTTCCTGAGAAAACTCGCTCGCAATCAGTGCTGCTGGCAGGTGTAGTCAACACGTCAATCGTGAATCGTGAAAGATTTGGGTACTTTGACTTCAACGCTACCCAGTACTGTACGGCTGTAGTACCCGCCTTGTGCTGATCAGCCGTCCACATAGGCTCCTTCTACCAGCTACCATACTCATCCTCCACCTCATCTGTTTGCTCACCATCAAGTTTGGTGTCGATCGCGTTGTCAAAGCTGCTCATGACGGGTTTCCGGCAAAATATTAGTGTTGCGGGAGCAACAGTTGGCTTATAGGCACCCCAAAGCTGCAGAAATTTTGCGTGAGCGTCGTGTAATTGTTCAGGCTTGTTGCACCAGAAACGCTTGAAGTATACTTTGTATCGTGGGTGGAGTGCTGTGGCTGCGTAATAGGCAGGGATTTGGATGATCTTGGTGAAGTAACTGCTTGCTTTTCGCCTCGCGGCTCGTAGGTTAATCGGAATGTGATCTTCAGGCGCCTCAGTTGGCTCGTATTTGACTGACTCGTACGGCTGGAGACATACATCTATCCCATCTATGATGCTTTCAAACACTGGGATGACCTCGCAGAGCGCGCCATAACGGCCACACCTGCCACGACCTTGGAGGCGGTCAGTAGCGGACTTGAGCGGCCCAAGTATTGCCATATACTCAGTAATCACTGCCCAGTCAGCCGCTGTGAGTCCATTTGACCTCATCCAACCCGGAACATCAACTAGTTTGTTGCCCCTAAGCATGGCCTGTTCATCAGCATGTTTAGTCTCGTTAATGTGGTATGAGACATACGCGTTGATGGCTTGTTGGAGCTCAATTCCGCGCTTGAAACAATCATAATAACTGTTCCAGCGTGTCCTGCAAGGCTTTAGTGGCTCACGGTTGCTACTGTTAACGCCTATAGGCATGCTGTTGATTGCCTCGCGCTGGCAGTCCTCAAAAACTCTCCACTGGTTCGGCGTATTGATATAGTTAACAATATCAAGAAACACACCAAGGGAGCCTTCTCTCCGCCACTTCTTCATATAAAACTCTCCCATCCTTTTGTTCTCCGAAGCGTTGTCGTATGCGTCAGTATCCCTCCCAAACATTAAGTCGGGCACCATAAATTCCGACACCCCGTATGTTCCGACAACCCCGCTATTTCTCTCCCCCACCATGCACCTCGACCGAATATCAACTCTGAACAACTCAATCCTTCATCGAATCCAAAAATATTCTTAACCCATCTTCTTTGTCTTCGAATGGCTAGGTATACAGAAGAAGATGTCCAGAATGCGCTGGCAGACCTCGAATCTGGGGTCGCTTTGGCCACTGCTGCCACCCGGCACGGGATCCCACGCAACACTCTTCGCGGCCGCTTCAATGGTGCT
>JALRMI010000480.1:0-18547 GCA_026120165.1 Leptosphaerulina australis
GCAGTAGGAGATTGAAGTTAGGAGGGTTGGTCTCGTGTTTGGTGTTGCGGAAAAGGTCCGTGCTGGTGCGAACAGACTAATTCCCTAGTACTGTAGCAAAAGTGATATGGGGTTAGGGTTCAGTGTCCTCTGACACTTGTACGCAGCTTCATAGTCATTGACACGGCATCAGATATGGTCGACGAATTATATTTAGTTTTATGGATTCATTTCGTTAATCATCTTATCGTCTACAGATATTGAACGCCTTCTTCTTTCGCCACCAAACCGCTTATGCCCAAAATGAACACTAGAATGAAACATTGGGATACGAACACAACAACATGGAGATCAAGACACCGCCAACGCCGTTCGCTCAGAGAGCATGAAAATTTCAAACAACGTCGGTGGCCTACAAAATAGTCTTCAGCTGCTCCTTCTGCTGGCTTGTCAAGCTAGTTGGGAACTTGATTTTAACACCGACGATGAAGTCGCCACGTTCGTTTGGCTTCTTGCTCTTCGGCATACCCAGGCTTGGGTAACGTTCTGTCCAGGTGGGTCCTGTGGGCCCTCCACTTCCTACGCTGAGTTGTTTGCCATCGATTGTTTGAACGGTTCGACGCCAGCCGGTGAGCGCTTCCTTGAGGTCGAGTTCGATTATGCGCTTGATGTCGTCACCTTCTCGAGTGAAGAGGGGATGAGGTTTCTGCATTACTCTTAGTACTAGTTTGAGTGGTTGTAGTGCGGGTGTTGTACTTACCTCGGAGACAACAAAATGCAAATCCTGTGTTCCACCTTCAACCTGATCACCAACGTCTGAGAACTTGATCTTGCTACCGGCCTTCAAGCCTCTCTTAATCGGCACTTCCAAGATCCGATCCTGCGTGCTTTGCTTGCCGGTCGCCTGGTCGTACGTTTTCCGTTTAATCTTGAGCTTCTTCGTTGTACCGTTGAACAGCTCCTCAAGGGTAACCGCCAGCGGCTTCTCAACGACGGTGACTTCAGGTTCAGGCGCTCTTCTACCTCCTGAAAACCTTGATCCAGGGCCTCGGCCACCATGTGAGCCTCCCATGCCGCCGGGCATGCCGCCCATACCGAAGCCGCCAAAGCCGCCAAAGTCATCGTCGTCGCCCATGCTGGCTCCGCCACCTCGCAGGAACTCGGAGAAGATACTCTCTGGGTTCGAGAAGTTAAAGCCGTTGGCACCACCACCACCAGTAGAAAAATGGAATGTCCTGGTGCCACCAGGCATGCCTCCACCTGCACTTCCGAAGGGAAAGCCTCCACCTCCTGCAAATGGATTACCGCCAGCGTCAGCACCCTCTGGTGCGGGCTGACCACCCCGCAATATGAATTCGAGACCATATTGGTCATATGTCTGTCGCTTCTCGGGGTCGGAGAGAATCTCATATGCTTGCGAGCATTCTGTATAGCTATATCAGTATGTGTCTCAATAGCAGAGGAAAGCTAAGCCTTACCTTTGAACTTCTCGGCTGCCTGCGGGTTGTCCTTGTTCTTGTCAGGGTGCCACCTGAGTGCTGCTTTACGATAGGCCTTCTTAATCTCTTCTTGTGTCGCTGTAGACGATACGCCTTTATTTAGTGTTAGCACATGTAACTATCCATAAGCTTTGCGGTCTGGCAAGACCGAGGAGGGGTATGCGTAGGCCAGACATACCTAATGAATCGTAAAGCTTAGTCTCTTTGACCATCGTGACTGTGTATTACGCAAAGAGAAAAGATATCTTCTATGCGGATGAACTTAATTCGGTTCTGTGGTGCATGAGCGAGGCTTGCTTTTATGATCGAGTGCATGGAAATGTCTCGCGATCTCCACCATTTGGCATTGCGCACGAGCCAACAAAGACGTCAGAGAACTCGCTAGAACCTTCCATATCGGTTGCACGTCAAGTGTTGGTACGAACTGATGAACTTGAAGTTTGTGAATGTTTATAGAGCTTCTATTTCGACATTTACAGTTAGAACTTAACCTTAAATTGAATCGACATGTCTGTCAGAGCAATAGTCATGTTCATACACCTAGTCGTCCACCCTGATGCAAAAGTTTTGACGCGCCCAACTCCTTCATGCCATTCCAATAACGCCGACTCCCATACGTGATTTTCCGTATGCCACAGATGAGCAGGTATCCAACAACAGAGCGAAATGCGCAATATGCACACATTTGTCGTGTACATCGCTGGTAGTTCGAACGACAACATAGTGCTGCCGGCTGGCCGAGATAATCGATATTTCACAATATAGCTTCAGCTACTCAATCGGAGTCGCTGTCGCTCTCGGCGGCCTTGCTCTTCCTCTTCTCCTTCTTGGCCTTCTTCGCAGCCTTCTCCTCCTTCTTCTTACGCTTGCGCTCAGCCTTCTCTTCTGCAGTCTCGTCCTCGTCATGCTTGCGCTTCTTAGTCTTCTCGGTAGCAGTGCTAGCCTCGGCCTCCTCGCCAGTAGGAGCGACAGGTGGGGCGGCAAGAACCTCAGCTGTGGATGTAGTCTCAGCGAGTGGTGCAGCAGACTCGACATCGGTCCTGTTGAAGTCCTTGTACTCGGTGTTCCACTTGGCAGGAGTCTTCTCGTTGGGACGGCCAAATTTCTGGTGATGTTAACATTGTGCATCAACTTTGGTGAGTTTGAAACTTACGTCGAGTGTACCAGCCTCCTTCATCTTCTTCTTCTCGGTGGCAACCGGACCCATGCCCCATCGCCTGGGGTACAGGTCACGCTCCATGATAACACGCTTGATCTTGGCGACGACGCCGTGGTCACAAGATGTCATCTCGACAGCGGACATCTGTGCGTAGGCAAGAGCGATAGCTTCACCCTTGGTGGTCATAAGAACAACTTCCTCGTGAATCTCAATACCCTTCTCAAAACGGAGAAGACCGGGAAGCATAAGCTTAGCACCATAGCAGATAGCGTTAACCGAGCTGTCCTTGACAACGATGCGCTTGTAGCTCGTCAAAAGGCTCTCAAGAGGAGAGATGACCTGACGGAGATAGGACTCGTCGCGGTTGTTGTCGTGAAGCCACTGGGCATCAAGAACATCGTGAAGAGTAACCAGGCCCTTGGTCTCGTCCATAGCTCCGGACCTCACACGGCGCAGTTCCTGCATGTGGGCACCAACACCGAGCAAAAGACCCAGGTGAACGCAGAGAGTACGGATATAGGTACCTGCCTCACAGCTGACCCAGAAAACACCGAGCTGCCTCTCATTGTCGAACTCGTAAAGCTTGCTCTCGTGAATAGTTCGGATACGGAGCTGACGCTTGACGGCCGAGATAAGCGGGGGACGCTGGAAGAGAGCACCGGTAAGGGTCTCAAGAGCACGCGCAAACTGGGCCTCGCCACCAGGAAGCTTGTCATGCAGACGGATAACGCAGACGTACTCCTTTCCAGCACCCTGCTGGGACTTGACCAGGCGAGTAGCGCGGTCAATGCAGACGATCAAGCATCCAGTGACCTTGGGATCGAGTGTTCCAGAGTGACCAGTCTTCTCAACGCTGCAATTAGATTAGCCTGCTGTTAAGCGTTTTGTAGCTACCGCATTGCGTACCGAAGCATGCGCTTGATCCATGAGACAACTTCGTGAGAAGAAGGGTTCGATGGCTTGTCAAGGTTGATCACACCGGACGAGATGTACGACTTGAGGTCACGCGCAAGGGGAGCGCATCCCTGAGGGATAGGAGTGTAATGCGATGTGCGAACGAGTACTGCCAATTTGTTAACTTAAAGTTTCTGAGGCCATATCTCGATCTGGCTGCATACGGTCGCTGTAGTTCTTGAGCAGCAACGGCCAGTCGCTAGTATCAATAGCAGGCGCGGCCGCCTCTGGCTTGATAACGTATGCGTCGGGGTTGGTCTGCACGAGAGCCATGGCGTCGAAGATGGGGGACCTGGTGTTGCAATCGGCGTCCTGCAAAGCTCGAAACTTTTTGGCTTCGCCGCGAGAATTTCGCTGGAATGGCCCGAGCGTTTTAGCGTCTTCGGCGAAACTGGCGGGCCGGCCACGAGTCTCAGCAGATAGAACAACTATGGATTGTGATTGTGATTACATTTGCGTCCCTGAAGAATGCTAAACTGTCAGGACTGGAGGGAGGGCTGTTCTTCCATTAATGGGGGGGGTGTTTGCGTTCATTTTGAGGTTTAAGTCTAGTAAAAGAGATAGTGTGGGATGCGTCGCAGTCACCCAGAACAGTGGACATGCTATGAACATCTGAATTTAATTGAGCGCTCTGAAGTGCTCCAAAAATTAAAGCTTCACTAGAATATCTGGCAGCTTGAGAACTGAAAGGCATTGATGATACACAAGGCCTTATTTTCCTAATTACAATGTTGACTTCCACATGTAGGTTTTTTCGTTACGTCCAAGAATTCTCATGTTTGCCAGAAGAGTAGAATCTGGCTAGACATTTCAAATTTTTCAGCATGCCTATAAGCGTTATTTGTATCATGATATTCTGTCTCGACAACTAATGTTTTGGCATGGTGGTTCCGCGTGGGCAAGAATTGCCTATATATATTGCTATATGAACAGCCGCATGTACATTCTCAATTGGTTCAGCGGTATACGGCTTTCCAGGTTCCATTAACATGTGTCCAGAGTGCGTATCTGGTTTCAATGCAGCGAAAGAAGAATTGTTTCGCCATGTCAGTTCGGTTCGTTGAGTGAATCCATGAGAAATGATCGCTAAATCAAGCTGATCACAAAAAACCAAAGTCATCAGCAAGCAGGTGATAGGCAGATTGATTACCAGATTAGGTCCGACATGAGCCTCACGGTGCTTGATTCACAGTTAATCGAGTGTTCGATCTGTAGACCGCTTGCTTGTTGACAACTCCGCAAAAAGTAGCCATGCCCTTGTAGGTTGCCCTGGGCCTAGCATAGAATAATGTAGGGGCGTGTTGTATTCACTGATGCAGCATGTAATTGAACATAGTTCATACATGTGGCCATCACAATCATTTGCGCTAGATTACATCCAACGAAATAATATCCATTGCACCAGAAGTATTCGAGACTGAGTTGCGATGCAACGAAAGCCCACCCCAATGGTATTTGTCAGGTTTTGCAGGGTTGCTCGTTTGCCAAAAGTTCCCCTCTGCGGTTGCTTGCTTAAGCTACTCTAAACGTAGCCCATACAAACACAGGTCGTGTAATGCAATAGCGAGTACACTCCCCTTCCCTTGGAAATATTGATCTAGAGTGGAAATTTGAGTGCCACCCGAGAACTCAGTACCACTATTGTAGAGCACGCTGTAACTGTATCGGCCTTAAATGAAGTTGACTCTGGGTTTAGAAAATCTAGTGAGATTTGAACATGAATGCATTGTATTCCAGTTCTTGAGGTCCACCACAGTAATATGTTTCCAAGTATCGCAATCACTCTCCTAACACAATTGCAGCCCGAAGCATCTATTGTTTCGGATCACCTGGAGAGCCTGAAAAAAAGGTTACAACATGCATCAATGTTGATTCAAGAAACAACTTTCTCGAACGGCAGGTCCATGTTTTGAGTATCTACGAGTGAAAATTCGAGGTTCTGGTTCAGGTCCTGGAATTTTTTGCTTAGCTCATCTTCGTGTATTCGGGTTTGCAGCATAGGATCTGAATATCTGAACATGTCGCATTACCTTGCAACATTCTGTGTCTGGATCGAGATAGCTTCGTGCATTGACATTCTCTTACTCACGGACTGATTCGGTACATATATCAACGTAATTTACTCACCTATCAGCTTGATCACCAGGCGACATGTATTACACGGCAAACACTTAACTACTTGGGCATGTAGGACCATATGTGAGCATACTGTTCTGATCCAATAGAACAATATAACTAAGCTCTGCTTGTCTCTTTAACAGCGGATCGTGGCAAAAGGTTTATATGCGGCAGCAAGCAGAAACCATTGTCAACTCCAGGAATTTCAAAGATGATAATGAATCTCAAGGTCATGAATGCATATCGAATTGTCTATCAAATGCGCATGGAAATCTCTCTATAAGACGACCTTGTTGGGTGCCTCCTGCTCCTCGGGCTCATCGAAAATGTTGATGCTCCAGCGGGGCTTGTTGGCGGTGTATGGCACGTTGTATCTCCTACGTCCCTGGTGCTCATCCGAAAATTTCTGGATAGCAGCAATATCCTCTTCGCTTAGCTCAATCTCCTTGAAGTTCTCTGCAATTCTCGATGGAGTAACAGACTTAGGGATGACCGAGTGTCCACCGACCTGGCTCCAGGCAAGAATGACCTGAGCGGGTGTGGCTCCCTTCTTCTCAGCAATAGCCTTGACCTCAGGACGCGTGATAAGGAGGGGGATATCGAAGAAGTTGTTACCGAAGGCGGAGTAGGCAGTGATGTGGATGTTCTTCTCTTTGGCGTAGGCAATGAGCTCCTTGCTAGGAAGGATAGGGTGACGCTCAATCTGGTTTACAGCAGGGACGAGGCCAGTCTTTTCAATCAGAGCCTTGAGATTCTTGTATGTGAAGTTGGAAACACCAACAGAGCGAACTTTGCTCTTGGGAAGCTTGTTTACGGCCTTCCATGTTTCACTGTTAGGAACAGAGTTATCGATGTTGACCTCGTTGGGATCGGCGGTGGCAGGGAAAAGGTCAGAGTGAGGGTCCTTGCCAGGGCCAAAGTTGACTGGCCAGTGGATGAGGTAGAGATCGAGGTAGTCAAGCTCGAGCTCAGCAAGTGTATCATCGAGAGCAGCCTCGACGTGCTCAGGGTTGTGTTGAGTGTTCCACAACTTGGATGTGATGAAGATATCCTCACGTTTGAGGCCTGGGATATCCTTGAAGGCACGCTTGATGCCTTCGGCGACCTCCTTCTGGTTCTCATAGCTGATTGGTGCAAAATATATTAGTCAACATTCTTAGCTCTAAGATGTGGAGAGGTGGCCATAGCTCCTTGAAGGTCTTCACTGAGGGGCATCCTAGTTTGACCTCCACTGAAATATCGTCTGTGGGTATGAGTCTACCGTGGTAGCCACATTGGGGGCAGCGACGGAAGAATTGCTGTGGAGAGGTGGGATAGAGGCTGGGATGGAGAAACTCACATCTTGGCAAGATCCTGGAAAGAAGCTGGTCAGCAAAACTCTTGCAGAATCAATGAATGCAATGTATGCAGTAAGGAAATAGGTTGCACAGTATTATTCAGGGTCCAGTGTAGTCCATCGGCTTTCAGGGTCCAACGATCGTCAGGATCACTTACGAGATGACGGTAACCAATCTTCAACGCTTCGTAAACACCATTGCCAACCTCGCCAGGAGCAGCCTGCCATGTGCCGTAGCCCAATTGACTGTCATGAATGTGTTAGCAGAATTAGAATGAAGGTATTGAATAAAAGCCGAGCTCACGGGATCTTGTAGCCGGTGTTGAGAGTGACGGTCTTTCCGGAAGACATTCTGAAGGATGTGTACGGTTTAAAAGATGAAGTCAAAGGGGGACGATGGAATGTTTGAAGTCCTAGCAATGAGCGCGGGGTGCTCGTTCTTAAGTATCTCATCTCGATAGCTATCGGCCGTCAGGTCGGCTCGATGGTGTCATGTACTCGCCGCAGGAATTGTTCCATCGCGTGGGATGTTGAGCGTAAACAGTAAAGTACCGCACCATGTTGGCCAGGATGTCTGTCTCAGCTGTAGATGGCGGGATAATTGTGTGCTCTCGCGAAGAAGAGATACCCCGCTGGCGTCATTTGGTCCTGCGCTTAGCGTTCCCTTACAGTGGACGGCTCGGTTCGAAAGGAGCCGAAAGACCTCAACATTGTCACACCTCAACACCACACGACCAGGGCAGACATAACGTACACACATGCCCCTCTTCTCAAGGATCTTGACATACATCCTCATTGATGTTCCCTAGAGACTTCGAGAGATGCTCACCGTGTAATGGTTATACCACTTGTTTTCTGGCTCTTGGGCAAGCCTGGATCGGCTGCACACGCCCCGAGCGTTTTGTTAACATACTAGTAAGCGTTAAGTGAGTCCAGCGGTGCTGTATTTCGGCGGCAGGCTCAGATACAAGAGAAAAACACGGCAATCGAGTTCAAGAATGCTTTCCAAGACCGATTATATCCATATGCGTAGGCAACGCTCGAACACCTAAACACCCAAACGCCTAAACGATGCTCCTCCCTCTCCGCTCGCAAATGATAGCCTTAGGAAGCTTTCTTGTACTAGAATCGTCCACGTGACAGCACCCAATGATATTAAGATCAATAACAGCCTCTTTACCCCGCAACACCGCTTGGCAATTCACAATCTGGGCTATGGAAGTCCCACCGTCAACTCGTTGCACCAAATTTATACCATACTACCTCATATTATATCATCAGGATGAGTCCAACTCATTCATAATCAGGCTCTTGATAGAGGAAAACCTAGTACTACTTTTGGCCGGTACTCAAGAAGATTCCATTCCGAGCCCGGCCACCGCATATGCATTTATAGTTGTGCTGGAGAAGAGCATTTGTAGCTATACTGGAAAAGAATCCAGAAGCTCTGGAAGCTCTTGCAATATGGTAGTTTCCTCCAACCTTGTGGCTTCGGTCAAATACAGGGCCGAGTTGGGACTGAGAGAAGGGCTTCCTGAAGGCTTGCTCACTCCAAGGGCCCGTTGTGATCACTGACCCAAAGCACGGCGTGGCCCGGGCTCTTTGGGAGTCTCTGACAGGAACCTCACTGGGGCATTCATTGAGTAGGTGAGCATCGATAAATCCAGACTAGGGTGCAATGTCGCTATTATGAGCTTCACAATTGTAACAAAGGGAATTGAGAAACTGCGCATTTCTTCCAGACGCTGAGTGCTGCGATTGCTGGCTTCAAACAAGCAATCCACCCGCTTTACTTACAACTGCACATACGACCATGAGGCATCGGAACCAAGATGCTTGCTCGCCCAGCTATGGTAAAGATTTACAAGATGCAGAATGCTGAAAGATTTTTTTAGGCGGAAAGGCGTGAATGGAGTATATGCTGCGTTGTTTGTGGACGGAGTCCATGGTGTAACATATATGCAGAAGAAGCCCTTCGGTCCGATGTGGCAATAGGTCATGTCGGTTAACAGATTCCTGGTTGCGAGATAGACGTCCAATCTACTTTATCGCTTCAGTTCAGCTGTCTGTCCCGGTTGTCTGACGGCTGCCTTTCCACCATGTCTCATAAGGTTTCGCCAATTCAACAAATAAAGTCAAGTCCATAGCCTACATTGGAATGAATCCGCTTTATTGGTCTGGCATCAGTCAAACCTCAAAACCATCCTAGCTTCCTTCCGACACAGCTTACCCCACCCAGCGCAGCACTGATGCCTGTAAATAGCACAAGAAGCCCATACTCACTATTGTACATCCCTTTCTGTCCAATCTCGCCAGCTCGAATCAGCGCTTCACTCAGGGGCCCACAAGCTACATTGCCAATGCCTCTGCCCGCTGCCAGTACTGCGAACACCATGGTCGAATCTACACTCTGTTGGCTTTTGCTGACTGTCTTCATCACTCCAGGATATGTCGTCGAATAGCTTCCTGCAAACAGTCCGTACATGATGCAGAAAACAAGAAGCAGCGGCAAACTGGTAGAGAATCCCCATAGGAGAAAGACAGAGAGTGTGGAACCGATGGTCGAAACGAGAATACATGTAGTGATGTGCCAGCGATCAACGATACTGCCCATACCTACACAACCAAACACAGTGGCGATGTTAATAAGAATGAGTGTCAAAGCCGAGACGCTGCTTGATGCACCTAGTGACTTGGCGTAAGTGGGAAGATAAATGGAAGGTACGAAGTAACCGAAGCCTTCGAAAATATTGCCAAGCTGGAAGAGCAAGAACGTCTTGTTCTTGAGGAAGGTGATATTAAAGGCCCGACGGTTCGTAGTTCGAGCTACGGGGAGACGGGGCTTGATGAAGAAGGTCAGGGGGGCCGTCGCACCGAAAAGGACGAGGGCCCAGACACGCAAGGTGGTGCGGAAGCCATATCTGTTGAGGAGGAATTGGAGAAGCAGGGGAATTATGACGCCGCCGAGACCGGTACCTGCCTGCAATGTAGGTTAGTTCGCATCGACCAAGATTCACAGTGATCGCAGTAAAGCGAAATGAAGACTGTGACATACCCACATGCACCCAAAAGCCAAGCCTTTCCTCTTTACGAACCACTCGTCCATGAACGTGATTGCTGGACTGTAACACAATGCGCCACCAATTGCATAGAATACACCCTGACTCGCAATCAAATGCGGCACTGTCGTACTCAGCGAACTCAGTCCCAGAGATAAACACATGATGACCAAACCAACCATGACGCAAGGACGCCGGCTCTTTGGGTACCATGCAAGCAGACCGAAGACCAAGGGCGCGGAAAGATACATGAATCCCATGGCACAGGTGCCGATGATGGCGATATTACGTTCGCCTTCAAAAGGGGGGTTAGAAGAGTAGTACTCTTGAAAGATGCCGTAGGCAAAAGGGAACCCTGCAACACATTAGCTTGAAGATCAAGCAGGCCCGAATGAGAAGGAAGCATTAAGTACCCCAAACCAAGATCTCTAAAACGAAAGCAGAGAACAGAAAGAGCCATGCATCCTTTCCTCCGTCAACCGGTGGCAGCGAGAACTCATGCTCGGCTCCTTCAGACTCATTTTGGATCGAACTAATAGCGGTGAGCTCGATGTTGGGATCGCACATGGAAAGCTGAAACGGCATCGAAGCTTCTGTTGCAAGGTCTGACCGATTGATCGCTGATTCTGACTCCATATCATTTGATGGAGCTTGACGAGACGTGTTTTTTGCCGCCTCTAATCGAGGATGGTTGATTTCGAATTCGATTATCTCGGAGTTCCGATTCGCGACTGACGCATGAGAGGCTTCAGCTTTGTAGCTAGAATGAAAGACCGCCATGTTGTCTCTGGCAAATATGTCTGTGTGTAAGAGCAGTGTGAAGTTTCAACTATTTTGAGAAACTATCTCTCCTGGGCTTGTCGTCTCGAGGATAGCGGGGAAGGTCCCATAGACGCTACCGCTTTTATTCCGAACGCCGGACGCTCTCGCATTCGTATTTCTAGAAAGCTACAAGAGCAGTGTCGTCTGTTACCGCCTGAGCGGGTGTAGGTAAAAGACGATTCGTCAACCAATTTGTTGCCCTTTGGTGTGTTCTATAGATTACATGTAGTGCATCTGTTTGGGGTGACTAAACAAAGCTAGCGAACAAAGACGCAGCACCTCATTAGACGGCGAGGTGCGATGGCGCGTTTACTGCAGTAGAAACCCAACTGATGACGGTTAAAGATTCTTGCATTTATCGATAGCATCACACTGGATCTTCACATTTGACCTTCTTTGCAACATGGATTGATATATTTACTTCTCACAGCTGTACTGAACCTAATGTGAATAGTTTTTACATGATCATTTCAGCCCTCCTCGACATCTCCTCGCATTTCACTATATACACCACATTTCAATTTATCCAGCCCAATCATCCCTCACCATACTGCTCGGAATTGTTTTTCGTCTCCCTCTGCTCTTTTTTCTTCTCAATATCAAAGCCCCCAGTCTTGTGCTAACGGTAAGAAGTGCCTTCCCAACTTCTAACGCCCAAACCGCTACCATTTCTATGTCTTATGCGCTTAATACCCGTTGCTTTAGGCCCTGTTTATAAATTCTGTTTCAGCAAGCTTTCGGGTTTCCATGCCCCACAAGATGTCATCCCTATGTGCACTCCCAAGCTTTGTGAACCTTGATGTATTCCCCAATCGGAAGGGAGTAGGACAAGCGCAGAACACGACAATGCGAAGGCAAAGTGCATTGCAGGTGAGCTGGAATTCTCGTTGCAGATGAATTCTATGCGCACTCTTTATGATACGAGTATGTCAGGTGTCGTTGGCGTATGTGCGACAGTGCAGAAGGTTGCGATGACAATCATGATAGAGACGGTTTTCGTTGGGAGAAAACGCCAGAACTTTGTCTTCTTCAGGATAGTAGACGAGTCTTGTTCTAGAGGGGGTAATGAACCCCTTGGCCTGGACGAAGGGGATGTTTCGTATCTGGTGGGATCTTGGTTTCTACAGGAATGCAACAGAGGTTGGCTTAAACCGTCAGGATTATGATCAATACCCAGCCGTTATTTCCAGAAGAACGCAGTCGAACCAAAGAAGATGACGTACATAGGATCCAAGTATTTCCGACTACAATTCGTCTATCTCCTCTCGTTCTTTTCCCTTCTGTGAATGTAGCTGTAAATCCTCAAGTAGCATGCTTGCAACAATCCGGTGCCCCTCCGGACGCATGTGGAATACTCGTTTGTATGAGTCAGGTATCAACCAGTGAATCGTATCTCCTATAATGCCTTCCTGGTTCGCTGTATCGCTCTTGTTGACAAACCCTTTATCAGGGTCAAAACTCCAACCCGGGTGGTCATGCAGTGTCTTATTGATTTGCTCGGCGATACCGCTCTCGAAAGATCCTTTTGGCACATCATTCCCAGTGCTGTTCTGCAAGTCTGTTTTGTTCTCGCCCCGGTCAATTGTATCCCATTCATAGAATACAAGACCCTGGCGGTTCGGATCTGGTTCGTGTACGCCGAGCTCGCAGTATCGACCTCGCAGAGATGCGATGTGAGTGTCATAGTCGATGAAACGGACATTTGGACTGGCAGCTCCCACTGCTCGGCGTAGAACTGCGTTGACAGAGAGTACCATATCATTTAGTGCCTGGCGCATCTCGAGCCTCAGGTATTGCTTGCTTCGTTCAACATCACGCCACACGGCCCAAGTCACATCATCACACGTCGTGTCCTCGGTGCCAAAGAAGCGTGCATAACCTGTAACATATATGACGCCGTATGTCGAGTTGAGATATGGTTTTGTAGCGTCGATCAACTTTGTGACATTTTGGTACAACTGCGTGTCATTGGAGATTTTCTCCTGCGCTTCCTCGATAGCCTTTCGACAATCGTCCTCTCCAGCCATGTAGAACTGGTATACGCAATTACTCAGGATAGCGGTAAGACCAATATCGTTGCCGCCTGCGGAAATGGTTATAAGGTCGAGGTTATCATTGAGCACTGGCACCTGCTTGAGTAATATCTCGGTCGTATCTGCGCCTGAGCAAGCGAACGACTGGTGGATTTTATTTGCATCGTAGATGCGAAGCGATTCGTACAAGATATTGGGATATGCTGTGCTGTACCGTGAGCATGAAAAGTCCACTCGTTTCCCACTACCCAGGCCTGCTGCATACGAGTCGCCGATGGACGCCATATTTCGGATCCAAGAAAACTCTGTAAATCTTGAAGGAAAATTTTCGATAGCCAAAGGAAACAAGCCCGCCCCCTGAGCTGTGTTGAGGCATGCGACGCACGCGGCCAACGTTATGAGCAGCATCTTGTTTTGAGGTTTTGCTATTTTGTAGTACTCGTGAAACGACAGCGAAAGTTTGCCATGCATTTTTGTAGTAAGTTTGACCAAATCTCTGAAGGCAGACAGGTTCACTGATAGGTCATTGTGACAGCTCCAAGTGATCCGTGAATGGCAAGGCAGCAGTCACGCGCCCTAAACTCCCCGCAGATCTCTCGCCAGTGAATGCCGCACGAGGCAACAGCCGAACGAGTCGTTGGATGATACTGATGTTGCACTCGATCATGCGTGCTAGACTTTTTGTTGTTCTATTGACGAATTGTCGAACGTGCGTACATCGATTCACTATGATTGTTGCTCCCTCATGTCACGAGTTAAAGATACGACTGTACAGCTTCTCATGCCGACCAATCCACAAGTCCATAACCGGCACACTCTGTCCAGCGTCTTCCACCTTTCGGTGCCACCCTTCGTCTACAAGCCCCTGTATTCTGTCCTGCAGTTCAGCACTCGCAAGCAATGCTTGCGCTTGGTACGGTCCCATCACACTTGCGCGTACGGCAGCGCTCATGACCGTTCGTGCATGCGAAAAGAGGAATAGATAGGCAGCCTCATGTAGCGGGAGAGCGAGGATGCGAGTGATTAGCCCCCATAGCGGTGCAAGGTGCGCGTTGGCGTGCGGTGAGGTACGAAGGGCGGCAGAGAAGGCCGTCAGAGCCTCAATCGCCACTTTTCTACCTCCCGGTGTTTCTGAACTATCTGAGGATGGTTTGTACTGTGCCTTGAAGCTGCGATCCCATACAGCCAGAAGCGCTCGACCCTGCGCTATGCTCGCTCGTCGCGCAACGGTGCAGGGCGTGCTTGCATCGATGTCATTGTCGAGCGTCTCAATATCCTCTGGGTTGCGATATCCAGCCAGTACATACGGGAGCGCTGTGCTCGCGAGTGTGGATAAAGACAGACGGAGAAAGGTGTTGAACAGCGGCAGTTGCGACGCGGATGGCGGGGATAACTTGTGGTGTGCGAGATATGACTCGAGACCGCTGCTGAATGCAAACGAACCTAGGGGCAGAGCTGAATCGGATAATAGGAGCAGAGCATGAAGTGCTGAAACATGGTCAGTAGAGTGCAATGTGGGCATGTCGGGCGACAACGAGCCTGCTCCATTATCTGATGTAGGTGATGTTGATATGCCCTGCTGATGGTTCAATTGTGCTTTTGCATCGTGAAGACGCCTTTCAAGGTCAGCTATCTCATCATGGAGAGACTGCTGGCCTGGAATTGTAGAAGTCATGGAAGAAGAGGAGATAGGATGCAGCACGAGATGAATTGCGTCTGCACAGCTTAGCATGATCCTTATCGATAAAGCACCCCACTATCCAAACCTGATTCAACCAAGCAAGGTGCTGGGTAATTCCAATCTCATGTCTCTCATGATCCAATACCAGTAATCTAAATCCAGAGTTTGTCCCAAACGCCAGAAAGACTAGTGATGCCCTAACCATACCCTGTCGTGCCTCGGTAGCACGGGGTATAGATCCAAAGAAAAGCGCCTAACCAAATGTACAACTGTGCTCCACTGAAATCGCAAACGTGAACACAGCTATCATAGTATGTACCATGCTCAGTTGGTCTTCTAGCTTTCCTTTTTGGGAATGTCAGCGAACATGAGCTGGCTCTTAGCCGCCTCGAAGCTCTTCGTGCTTGTCTTCTGAAAGAGTGTCTGTGGCTTCGACCTGCCAATGAGTTAGATTTGAAGCTGTTTTTCATTCGAATGGTATGCTTACTTTTTCATGATATTCTTGTTTCGAAAGTTGCTCAGCTTCTGGGTGGCTGGTGACTGGATTTCGTCTGATGGTGAGACGTACTTCTGTGATCTTCCGCTCATTAGATTTATTTGTCTAACAATCTGCACATACTTACTGTTCGTCCTTCATGCGCGATTCAAGAACTTGGCGATGATACTCCATGCTCTTTGGTTCCTTTGCATCAGTTGGCGCTGTAGGCTTAAGCTGAGCGTTGACGTCGCGGCTGCTGAGGACCTGTGAAGACATTGTGTGTGGATGTGTTGTAAATGTTGAGTTTATCGAGACGATGTAAGTCAGTAGGCAGTGGGAGTGGGAGTTGTGGTGGTTCGTTAACACGTCCAGATGCAGCCGTTAAGAATGTAATTGGAAAGTTCTTAGCTTCGTGTTTGGGGAAGTCTGTTGCCAAGGCAACTGCGATCGGCAAGAACGAGCGACGAACCATGACGTGCGGCCCCTGAGCATTTCAGCCCTATTCCCTGTTCTCCGCCTTCGGAGAGGTATTCATCCGTTCAGTTGCTATTGACTGCAGGGACTCACACATCCTCCGGGTCCTGGAATCCTCAACACTGTAGACAGTGCACCATATTCCTTGCTCATACAATGCAAAATAAAGTATCAGCAGCTCTTTGAGGTCGCCTCAACAACAGGTTGTGTTTACGCATGCAAGTAGTGTGCGCATTCACGCACACCGGACAGTCCTACTCGAAAGAGTAAACGTGCGTTGCTCTGGCAAAGGAGCTATGTATCAGCACTCCTATAGGACGTAAATGTAGTCGCAATCACAATCAGGATCGTAAAGGGCTACGTACAAAGACACGGCGTCTTCGTTTCTTCTTTGCCAGTCAGACACAAGTAAGCCACGGTCAAGCAAATTGTCCCCACATTGTTGGCCGAACATGATGCAAATCTATGCACAAGGTACAATAACGTGTTTTGCTACGGCGAGGAAACATTATACATGTCAAACTCGCGCGTGTGCCATGTGGATTTGTGTGCGAAAGCCATTGTGCTCTACTTCAAGCACTGATTTCTTCGCATGTCCCTCGATCGAAAACAACATGTATGCATCAAATAGAAAGGTTCACACATATGGTTCAAAAACAACGGTACTCGTGCAACTATTTCAAGTTGGCTGAAAGCCTGAGGATATCATTTCCGAACGCCTACAATGCAACGCCGGTTGTGACAGTGTGGTTCACAAGTACATTATTTAAAATCTGTTGATTGTCAGCCTTACACCTCTCAGATGATCCATCAAAGATCGAGCTCACCTTATTTCGTAGTTGCCCGCACGTGTCATGTACCGCACCCACTTCACACTGCTGTAGTTACTCTTCTCAAAGACTTTAAGATACCGCACCAGCAGTCCTGAGCTCGTAAACATCAGCAAAGAAAAGCTTAGGTTCAATGGCGGTCTTGACCAGGCCTTCTGGTTTGTCATACTCGTTAGACTCGCCTCTGCGCTCAGGACAAATTCGCTCTGTCCTGTGAATCTTGGGATCTTCCAGACAATATTGTTGTGCTCAGGCTCATACTTGGCTTTGCCTTGTGATGTGCGCTCGGTAATGCGCGCAGTATTCAGAGGTGTAGGTATCCGTACGACAACGTTGGTAGCAAAGAGTTTCGAACCATAGTTCGCGCGGATGGCGATGCTATATTCAACCTTTGTCTTTCCGACTTCGTTTACGATGGCGTGGACCTTGAAGGGGAGATTGACATTCTCAGTAGCGCGGTAACGCATGAGCTCGAATTCGCCGTCTGGTGGGATGAAGGATATGATACGATCTGCATCGAATTTGCCCAGCTTCACGCACTGATGGAACTGACAGTCTTCTAACGTGACGCTGCCAGCGGCAGCCCGAGTTGCTTTTGCGCCGGCCTTATTGCCTGAGGGTTGTTGGAGGTTGTCCTCACCTAGTGTTAGGCGGTCATTGAGCCCGAACTTGCATTCTGGTGTGCCGGAAAGGTATGCGCGCATTATGATCTGTCCATTTACGTCCGCTCGTAAGACTGTGCCGGTCGCTGACATAAGCAGGTTCACGTCCTCGATTACATCGACGAAAGCTTCGTTCTTGCGGTATTTGATATCTGCTCGTCGCCATGAAAGAGCACCGGTGGCTTGCATTGTGATCTTGGACGAGTCCTCCATTGCTCTTTCCGACTTGACTCCTTCTGTTGTAATATACATCTTGAGTGTATCTGTCTCTGTATTTTGAGGATACCCAAAATCCAAGATCTCATCCAGCAGCTCATACACCAGCACGAAGTTGTTCTTTACAGCCTCCTCATCGAATTTCCCAAAGTATGCCTTCCCTAGGCCAACCAGGCGATAAAGGAACTCGAAAACGAGAGCAGCATTGGCGTTACTCTTGGTCACAGCGACTAAGTAAATATTCTCGTGCTTGACATGGGCGAAGGTGGTGGACCCGAGGGTCAAAATAGGTGAGCGTACTTGAGCGTTGGAGATTACTTGAATACGGAACACGTCGGCGAGACGTGGGCGGCAGTCATTGCGGAAGGCGCGAAATATGAGATTCTCGCCCTTCTGATTGAAAATGAGGATACCGGAGAGCATTTCGGTGGTTAGGGAGGAGCACAAGGCGGTAACGAGAGATTGGCAACGTGCTTCTGTCGTTGTACATTTGAAGCTCCCTGCGAGGGAACCGCGGGATGGGAGGGCAGGGGCCATGCGCTAACGCAAGGGTTCCATGTGGGGCAGAGTGGACGACTTCCACATCATAGCATTCAGTTCTGTCAAATCTCCCATTAATCAATGTCATCTCAAAAACCGTGGAGTTTTTTCAGTTTTGCTGAAGAAAGCAAGGGAATGTCGCAGTATATTAACCCTAGGCTCGCTCTCAAGCTGTAAGGTTTTGTATACAATGATGAATGAATGATTGGTTGATTTTCATCCAACGTATATGGGAGTCTAAGACTATTTAAGACGAGATGATTAACTCTTCTAGTAAGGTTGTGATGTTTCTAGTAGTGGTTTATATATACATTGATGAAAACATTGATGAAAACAGCACTTCCAACAGCCAGAGCTCTTCGTCTCGAAAACGGACGGTGAATTTCCTTTCTTGAATAAGTTCGTTCTCTTCGAGCAAAGTCTAGGGTATTATCAAATTCACTACTTGGAATGGTGCGTATGTGCCCGTTGGCCTCTACCTGCTTTCGATGCAGATCACGATACTCTGCTTCAAACAACTCAGGTTCGACCTTATGCCGCCAGGGCTGTGCATAAATCTTTTAGGTTATAATATACTCGTTGATAATTATATGTCCTTTAGCATTATGCACTTTGTTGGAAGTTGTCATGCTTGTGATGTTGTCAGAGATGAGGATCGACATCAGAAGTATATCGGAGCAATGTCCGATATTACTTCGTGCAATGAT